>OZ024759.1:31111836-31124336 GCA_964016885.1 Eledone cirrhosa | reverse complement strand
TCATTTATGATGCCGTTTTAGCCCTTTTAGAGTCAATTTAGCCATTTATGATGCCGTTTTAACCATTTTATTGTCATTTTAGTCATTTATGATGCCGTTTTAGCTAATTTAGTGTCATTTTAGTCATTTATGATCACGTTTTAGTCATTTATGATAACGATTTAGCTATTTTAATCATTGATTATGACGTTTTAACCATTTGAGAGTCATTTAAGTCATTTATGATGCCGTTTTAGCCCTTTTAGAGTCAATTTAGCCATTTATGATGCCGTTTTAACCATTTTATTGTGATTTTAGTCATTTATGATGCCGTTTTAGCTAATTTAGCGTCATTTCAGTCATTTATGATGACGTTTTAGTCATTTATGATAACGATTTAGCTATTTTAATCATTGATTATGACGTTTTAACCATTTTAGAGTCATTGAAGTCATTTATGATGCCGTTTTAGCCCGTTTAGAGTCAATATAGCCATTTATGATGCCGGTTTTAGCCATTTTAGTGTAATTTTAGTCATTTATGATGCTGTTTTAGCCATTTTAGTCATTTATGATGCTGTTTTAGCCATTTTATTCATTTATGATGCTGTTTTAGCAATTTTAGTCATTTATGATGACGTTTTAGTCATTTTAGAGACAATTTGGCTATTTTGGATGTCGTTTTAGCCATTTTATTGTCATTCTAGTCATATATGATGCCGTTTTAGCCATTTTAGTCGTTTATGATGGCGTTTTAGCCAATTTAGTCCTTTATGATGACGTTTTAGTCATTTATAATGCCGTTTTAACCATTTTAGTCATTTATGATGAGGTTTTAGTCATTTATGATGACATTTTAGTCATTTATGATGCCGTTTTAGTAATTTTAGAGCCAATTTAGCCATTTATGGTGCCGTTTTAGCCATTTTATTGCCATCTTAAGTCACTTATGATGTCGTTTTAGCTAATTTAGTGGCAATTTAGTCACTTATGATGACGTTTTAGTCATTTATAATGCCGTTTTAGTCATTTTAGTCGTTTATGATGACGTTTTAGCCAGTTTAGTCTTTTATGATGACGTTTTAGTCATTTATAATGCCGTTTTAGCCATTTTAGTCATTTATGATGAGGTTTTATCCATTTTAGTCATTTATGATGCCGTGTTAGTCATTTTAGAGCCAATTTAGCCATTTATGGTGCCGTTTTAGCCATTTTATTGCCATCTTAAGTCACTTATGATGCCGTTTTAGCCATTTTATTGCCATCTTAAGTCACTTATGATGCCGTTTTAGCTAATTTAGTGTCATTTTAGTCATTTCTGATGCCGTTTTAGACATTCTAGTAATTTATGATGACGTTTTAGTCATTTATGATAACGTTTTAGCTATTTTAATCCTTGATGATGACGTTTTAGCCATTTTAGAGTCAATTTTGCCATTTATGATGTCGTTTTAACCATTTTCTTGTCATTTTAGTCATTTGTAATGCCGTTTTAGCCATTCTAGTCATTTATGATGACGTTTTAGTCATTTATGATGTCGTTTTAGTCATTTTAGAGTCAATTTAGCCATTTATGATGCCGTTTTAACCATTTTATTGTCATTTTAGTTATTTATGATGCCGTTTTAGCTAATTTAGTGTCATTTTAGTCATTTATGATGACGTTTTAGTGATTTATGATAACGTTTTAGCTATTTCAATAATTGATGATGACGTTTTAGCCATTTTACAGTAATTGAAGTCATTTATGATGCCGTTGTAGCCCTTTTAGAGTCAATTTAGTCATTTATGATGCCGGTTTTAGCCATTTTAGTCATTTATGATGCCGTTTTAGACAATTTAGTGATTTATGATGACCTTTTAGCCATTTTCGTTATTTATGATGACGTTTCAGCCATGTTATTTTTTTATGATGACGTTTTAGCCATTTTAGAGTCAATTTAACCATTTCTGTTGCCGTTTTAGCCATTTTATTGTCATTTAAGTCGTTTATGATGCCGTTTTAGCCATTTCAGTGGCATTTTAGTCATTTATGATGCCGTTTTTAGCTATTTTAGAGACAATTTGGCCATTTTGGATGTCGTTTTAGCCATTTTATTGTCATTCTAGTCATTTATGATGCCGTTTTAGCCAATTTAGTGTTATATTAGTCCTTTATGATGCCGTTCTAGCCATTTTACTGTCATTTTAGTCATTTATGATGCTGTTTTAACAATTTTAGTGTTATTTTAGTCATTTATGATGCAATTTTAGTCATTTATGATGACGTTTTAGCCAATGTACTCCTTTATGATGACGTTTAAGTAAATTATGATGACGTTTGTTTATTTATGATGACGTTTCAGCCATTTCAGTCATTTATAATGCCGTTTTAGCCATTTTAGTCGTTTATGATGCCGTTTTAACCATTTTATTGTCATTTTAGTCATTTATGATAAAGTTTTAGTCATTTATGATAACGTTTTAGCTATTTTAATCATTTATTATGAGGTTTTAGCCATTTTAGAGTCATTGAAGTCATTTATGATGCCGTTGTAGCCTTTTTAGAGTCAATTTAGTCGTTTATGATGCCGTTTTAACCATTTTATTGTCATTTTAGTCATTTATGATGCTGTTTTAACAATTTTAGTGTTATTTTAGTCATTTATGATGCAGTTTTAGCCATTTTAGTCATTTATGATGACATTTAAGCAAATGTAGTCCTTTATGATGACGTTTATCTCATTTATAATGCCGTTTTAGCCATTTCAGTCATTGATGATGAGGTTTTATGAATTTTAGTCATTTATGATGTCGTTTTAGTCATTTTAGAGCCAATTTAGCCATTTATGGTGCCGTTTTAGCCATTTTATTGCCATGTTAAGTCATTTATGATGCCGTTTTAGCTAATTTAGTGTCATTTTAGTCATTTATGATGCCGTTTTAGCCATTCTAGTCATTGATGATGACGTTTTAGCCATTTTAGAGTCATTTAAGTCATTTATGATGCCGTATTAGCCCTTTTAGAGTCAATTTAGCCATTTATGATGCCGTTTTAACCATTTTATTGTCATTTTAGTCATTTATGATGCCGTTTTAGCTAATTTAGTGTCGTTTTAGTCATTTATGATGGCGTTTTAGTCATTTATGATAACGTTTTAGCTATTTTAATCATTGATGATGACGTTTTAGCCATTTTAGTGTCATTGAAGTCATTTATGATGCCGTTTTAGCCCTTTTAGTGTCAATGTAGCCACTTATGATGCCGGTTTTAGCCATTTTAGTGTCATTTTAGTCATTTATGATGCCGTTTTAGCCATTTTAGTCGTTTATGATGACGTTTTAGACAATTTAGTCCTTTATGATGACCTTTTAGCCATTTTAGTTATTTAAGATGACGTTTCAGCCATGTTAGTCATTTATGATGACGTGTTAGCCATTTTAGAGTCAATTTAGACATTTATGCTGCCGTTTTAGCCATTTTATTGTCATTTTAGTCATTTATGATGCCGTTTTAGCCTTTCAGTGTCAATTTAGTAATTTATGATGCCGTTTTTAGCTATTTTAGTCATTTATGATGCTGTTTTAGCAATTTAGTCATTTATGATGACGTTTTAGTCATTTTAGAGACAATTTGGCCATTTTGGATGTCGTTTTAGCCATTTTATTGTCATTCTAGTCATTTATGAAGCCGTTTTAGCCAATTTAGTGTTATATTAGACCTTTATGATGCCGTTCTAGCCATTTTACTGTCATTTTAGTCATTTATGATGCTGATTTAGCAATCTAATGTTATTTTAGTCATTTATGATGCAGTTTTACCCATTTTAGAGTCAGTTTGGCCATTTATGGTGTCGTCTCAGCCATTTTATTGCCGTCTTAAGTCATTTATGATGCCGTTTTAGCTAATTTAGTGTCATTTTAGTCATTTATGATGCCGTTTTTAGCTATTTTAGTCATTTATTATGCTGTTTTAGCAATTTTAGTCATTTATGATGACGTTTTAGTCATTTTAGAGACAATTTGGCCATTTTGGATGTCGTTTTAGCCATTTATTGTCATTCTAGTCATTTATAATGCCGTTTTAGCCAATTTAGTGTTATATTAGACCTTTATGATGCCGTTCTAGCCATTTTACTGTCATTTTAGTCATTTATGATGCTGATTTAGCAATCTAATGTTATTTTAGTCATTTATGATGCAGTTTTACCCATTTTAGAGTCAATTTGGCCATTTATGGTGTCGTCTCAGCCATTTTATTGCCGTCTTAAGTCATTTATGATGCCGTTTTAGCTAATTTAGTGTCATTTTAGTCATTTATGATGACGTTTTTAGCTATTTTAGTCATTTATTATGCTGTTTTAGCAATTTTAGTCATTTATGATGACGTTTTAGTCATTTTAGAGACAATTTGGCCATTTTGGATGTCGTTTTAGCCATTTTATTGTCATTCTAGTCATTTATGATGACGTTTTAGTCATTTTAGAGACAATTTGGCCATTTTGGATGTCGTTTTAGCCATTTTATTGTCATTCTAGTCATTTATGATGCCGTTTTAGCCAATTTAGTGTCATATTAGTTCTTTATGATGCCGTTCTAGCCATTTTACTGTCATTCTAGTCATTTATGATGCTGTTTTAGCAATTTTAGTGTTATTTTAGTCATTTATGATGCAATTTTAGTCATTTATGATGACGTTTTAGCCAATGTACTCCTTTATGATGACGTTTAAGTAAATTATGATGACGTTTGTTTATTTATGATGACGTTTCAGCCATTTCAGTCATTTATAATGCCGTTTTAGCCATTTTAGTCGTTTATGATGCCGTTTTAACCATTTTATTGTCATTTTAGTCATTTATGATAAAGTTTTAGTCATTTATGATAACGTTTTAGCTATTTTAATCATTTATTATGAGGTTTTAGCCATTTTAGAGTCATTGAAGTCATTTATGATGCCGTTGTAGCCTTTTTAGAGTCAATTTAGTCGTTTATGATGCCGTTTTAACCATTTTATTGTCATTTTAGTCATTTATGATAAAGTTTTAGTCATTTATGATAACGTTTTAGCTATTTTAATCATTGATTATGAGGTTTTAGCCATTTTAGTGCAATTTAATCATTTATGATGCCGTTTTAGCCATTTTAGTCGTTTATGATGAAGTTTTAGACAATTTAGTCTTTATGATGACTTTTTAGCCATTGTAGCTATTTATGATGACGTTTCGGCCATGTTAGCTATTTATGATGACGTTTTAGCCATTTTAGAGTCAATTTAGCCATTTATGTTGCCGTTTTAGTCATTTTATTGTCATTTTAGTCATTTATGATGCCGTTTTAGCCATTTCAGTGTCATTTTAGTCATTTATGATGCATTTTTAAGCTATTTTAGTCATTTATGATGCTGTTTTAGCAATTTTAGTCATTTATGATGATGTTTTAGCAATTGTAGTCATTTATGATGACGTTTTAGTCATTTTAGAGACAATTTGGCCATTTCGGATGTCGTTTTAGACATTTTATTGTCATTCTAGTCATTTATGATGCCGTTTTAGCCAATTTTGTGTTATTTTAGTCAGTTATGATGCAATTTTTGTCATTTATCATGACGTTTTAGCCAATGTAGTCCTTTATGATGAGGTTTAAGTAAATTATGATTACGTTTAATTAAATTATGATGACGTTTGTTTATTTATGATGCCGTTTCGGCGATTTCAGTCATTTTTAATGCCGTTTTAGCCATTTAAGTCGTTTATGATGACGTTTTAGCCAATTTAGTCCTTTATGATGACGTTGTAATCATTTTAGAGCCAATTTAGCCATTTATGGTGCCGTTTTAGCCATTTTATTGCCATGTTAAGTCATTTATGATGCCGTTTTAGCTAATTTAGTGTCATTTTAGTCATTTATGATGCCGTTTTAGCCATTCTAGTCATTGATGATGACGTTTTAGCCATTTTAGAGTCATTTAAGTCATTTATGATGCCGTATTAGCCCTTTTAGAGTCAATTTAGCCATTTATGATGCCGTTTTAACCATTTTATTGTCATTTTAGTCATTTATGATGCCGTTTTAGCTAATTTAGTGTCATTTTAGTCACTTATGATGCCGTTTTAGCCATTCTAGTAATATATGATGACGTTTTAGTCATTTATGATAACGTTTTAGCTATTTTAATCCTTGATGATGATGTTTTAGCCATTTTAGAGTCATTTAAGTCATTTATGATGCCGTTTTAGCCCTTTTAGAGTCAATTTAGCCATTTATGATGCCGTTTTAACCATTTCCTTGTCATTTTAGTCATTTATGATGCAGTTTTAGCCATTTTAGTCATTTATGATGTCGTTTTAGCCATTTATGGTGCCGTTTTAGTCATTTATGATAACGTTTTAGCTATTTTAATCATTGATGATGACGTTTTAGCCATTTTAGTGTCATTGAAGTCATTTATGATGCCGGTTTTAGCCATTTTAGTGTTATTTTAGTCATTTATAATGCCGTTTTAGCCATTTTAGTCGTTTATGATGACGCTTTAGACAATTTAGTCCTTTATGATGACCTTTTAGCCATTTTAGTTATTTATGATGACGTTTCAGCCATGTTAGTCATTTATGATGACGTGTTAGCCATTTTATTGTCATTTTAGTCATCGATGATGCCGTTTTAGCCATTTCAGTGTCATTTTAGTCATTTATGATGCCGTTTTCTTCATTTTAGAGACAATTTGGCCATTTTGGATGTCGTTTTAGCCATTTTATTGTCATTCTAGTAATTTATGATGCCGTTTTAGCTAATTTAGTGTTATATTAGCCCTTTATGATGCCGTTCTAGCAATTTTAGTGTTATTTTAGTCATTTATGATGCAGTTTTAGCCATTTTAGTCATCATAAATAAACAAACGTCATCATAATTTACTTAAACGTCATCAGAATTTACTTAAACGTCATGATAAAGGACTACATTGGCTAAAACGTCATCATAAATGACTATAATTGCATCACAAATGACTAAAATATCCCTAAAATTGCTAAAACAGCATCATAAATGACTAAAATGACAGTAAAATGGCTAGAACGGCATCATAAAGGACTAATATAACACTAAATTGGCTAAAACGACATCATAAATGACTAAAATGGCTAAAACCGGCATCATAAATGAAAAGTTGACTCTAAAAGGGCTAAAACTGCATCATAAATGACTTCAATGACTCTAAATTGGCTAAAACGTCATCATCAATGATTAAAATAGCTAAAACGTTATCATAAATGACTAAAACGTCATCATAAATGACTAAAATGACACTAAATTAGCTAAATCAGCATCATAAATGACTAAAATGACAATAAAATGGTAAAAACGGCATCATAAATGGCTAAATTGACTATAAAAGTGCTAATACGGCATCATAAATGACTTAAATGACTCTAAAATGGCTAAAACGTCATCATCAATGATTAAAATAGCTAAAACGTTATCATAAATGACTAAAACGTCATCATAAATTACTAGAATGTCTAAAACGGCATCAGAAATGACTAAAATGACACTAAATTAGCTAAAACGGCATCATAAGTGACTTAAGATGGCAATAAAATGGCTAAAACGGCATCATAAGTGACTTAAGATGGCAATAAAATGGCTAAAACGGCACCATAAATGGCTAAATTGGCTCTAAAATGACTAACACGGCATCATAAATGACTAAAATGGATAAAACCTCATCATAAATGACTAAAATGGCTAAAACGGCATTATAAATGACTAAAACGTCATCATAAAAGACTAAACTGGCTAAAACGTCATCATAAACGACTAAAATGACTAAAACGGCATTATAAATGACTGAAATGGCTAAAACGTCATCATAAATAAACAAACGTCATCATAATTTAATTAAACGTCATCATAATTTACTTAAACGTCATCATAAAGGACTACATTGGCTAAAACCTCATCATAAATGACTAAAATTACATCATAAATGACTAAAATAACACTAAAATTGCTAAAACAGCATCATAAGTGACTAAAATGACAGTAAAATGGCTAGAACGGCATCATAAAGGACTAATATAACACTAAATTGGCTAAAACGGCATCGTAAATGACTAAAATGACTCTGAAATGGCTAAAACGTCATTATCAATGATTAAAATAGCTAAAACGTTATCATAAATAACTAAAACGTCATCATAAATGACTAGAATGGCTAAAACGGCATGATAAATGACCAAAATGTCATCATATATGACTAAAATGACGCTAAATTAGCTAAAAGGGCATCATAAGTGACTTAAGATGGCAATAACATGGCTAAAACTGCACCATAAATGGCTAAATTGACTCTAAAAGGGCTAAAACGGCATCATAAATGACTTCAATGACTCTAAATTGGCTAAAACGTCATCTTCAATGATTAAAATAGCTAAAACGTTATCATAAATGAATAAAACGTCATCATAAATGACTAAAATGACACTAAATTAGCTAAAACGGCATCATAAATGACTAAAATGACAATAAAATGGTTAAAACGGCATCATAAATGGCTAAATTGACTCTAAAAGGGCTAATACGGCATCATAAATGACTTAAATGACTCTAAAATGGCTAAAACGTCATCATCATTGATTAAAATAGCTAAGACGTTATCATAAATGACTAAAACGTCATCATAAATGACTAGAATGGCTAAAACGGCATCATAAATGACTAAAATGACACTAAATAAGCTAAAATGGCATCATAAGTGACTTAAGATGGCAATAAAATGGCTAAAACGGCACCATAAATGGCTAAATTGACTCTAAAATGACTAAAACGGCATCATAAATGACTAAAATGGATAAAACCTCATCATAAATGACTAAAATGGCGAAAACGACATTATTAACGACTAAAATGGCTAAAACGGCATTATAAATGACTGAAATAGCTAAAACGTCATCATAAATAAACAAACGTCATCATAATTTACTTAAACGTCATCATAAAGGACTATATTGGCTAAAACGTCATCATAAATGACTAAAATTGCTAAAACAGCATCATAAATGACTAGAATGACAATAAAATGGCTAAAACGACATCCAAAATGGCCAAATTGTCTCTAAAATGACTAAAACGTCATCATAAATGACTAACATGGCTGAAAAGTCATCATAAATAACTAAAATGGCTAAAAGGTCATCATAAAGGACTAAATTGTCTAAAACGTCATCATAAACGACTAAAATGGCTAAAACGGCATCATAAATGACTAAAATGACTCTAAAAGGCCTAAAACGGCACCATAAATGACTTCAATGACTCTAAATTGGCTAAAACGTCATCAGCATTGATTAAAATAGCTAAAACGTTATCATAAATCAATAAAACGTCATCATAAATGACTAAAATGACACTAAATTAGCTAAAACGGCATCATAAATGACTAAAATGACAATAAAATGGTTAAAACGGCATCATAAATGGCTAAATTGACTCTAAAAGGGCTCAAACGGCATCAGAAATGACTTAAATGACTCTAAAATGGCTAAAACGTCATCATCAATGATTAAAATAGCTAAAACTTCATCATAAATTACTAGAATGGCTAAAACTGCATCATAAATGACTAAAATAACACTAACATTGCTAAAACAGCATCATAAATGACTAAAATGACAGTAAAATGGTTAGAACGGCATCATAAATAACTAAAATGACACTAACATGGCTAAAACCGGCATCATAAATGAAAAGTTGACTCTAAAAGGGCTAAAACTGCATCATAAATGACTTCAATGACTCTAAATTGGCTAAAACGTCATCATCAATGATTAAAATAGCTAAAACGTTATCATAAATGACTAAAACGTCATCATAAATGACTAAAATGACACTAAATTAGCTAAATCAGCATCATAAATGACTAAAATGACAATAAAATGGTAAAAACGGCATCATAAATGGCTAAATTGACTATAAAAGTGCTAATACGGCATCATAAATGACTTAAATGACTCTAAAATGGCTAAAACGTCATCATCAATGATTAAAATAGCTAAAACGTTATCATAAATGACTAAAATGACACTAAATAAGCTAAAACGGCATCATAAGTGACTTAAGATGGCAATAAAATGGCTAAAACGGCACCATAAATGGCTAAATTGACTCTAAAATGACTAAAACGGCATCATAAATGACTAAAATGGATAAAACCTCATCATAAATGACTAAAATGGCAAAAACGGCATTATTAACGACTAAAATGGCTAAAACGGCATTATAAATGACTGAAATAGCTAAAACGTCATCATAAATAAACAAACGTCATCATAATTTACTTAAACGTCATCATAAAGGACTATATTGGCTAAAACGTCATCATAAATGACTAAAATAACACTAAAATTTCTAAAACAGCATCATAAATGACTAGAATGACAATAAAATGGCTAAAACGACATCCAAAATGGCCAAATTGTCTCTAAAATGACTAAAACGTCATCATCAATGATTAAAATAGCTAAAACTTCATCATAAATTACTAGAATGGCTAAAACTGCATCATAAATGACTAAAATGACACTAAATTAGCTAAAACGTCATCATAAGTGACTTAAGATGGCAATAAAATGACTAAAACGGCACCATAAATGGCTCAATTGACTCTAAAATTACTAAAACGGCATCATAAATGACTAAAATGGATAAAACCTCATCATAAATGACTAAAATTGCTAAAACGGCATTATAAATGACTAAAACGTCATCATAAATGACTAAATTGGCTAAACGTCATCATAAACGACTAAAATGGCTAAAACGTCATTATAAATGACTGAAATGGCTAAAACGTCATCATAAATAAACAAATGTCACCATAATTTACTTAAACGTCATCATAATTTACTTAAACGTCATCAGTAAAATGGCTAGAACGGCATCATAAAGGACTAATATAACACTAAATTGGCTAAAACGGCATCATAAATGACTAGAATGACAATCAAATGGCTAAAACGACATCCAAAATGGCTAAATTGTCTCTAAAATTACTAAAACGTCATCATAAATAACTAAAATAACACCAAAATGGCTAAAATGGTATCATAAATGACTAAAATGACACTAAAATTGCTAAAACGTTATCATAAATGGCTAAATTGACTAAAACGTCGTCATTAACGACTAAAATGGCTAAAACGGTATAACAAATGACTAAAATGACACTAAAATGGCTAAAACTGCGTCATAAATGACTAAAATGACACTAATTGGCTTGAACGGCATCATAAATGACGAAAATGACTCTAAAATGGTCAAACGTCATCATAAATAACTAAATTGGCTAAAACGTCATCATAATTACTAAAATGACACTAAAATGGCTAAAACGGCATCGTAAATGACTAAAATGGTTTAAACATCAACATAAATGCCTAAAATTTCATCATAAATGACTAATATGGCGAAGACGGCATCATAAATGAGTAAAATAGCGGAAACGGCATCATAAATGACGAAAATGACTCTAAAATGGCTAAAGCGACAACATAAATGACTAAAATCGCTAAAACGTCATCATAAATGACTAAAATGAATCTAAAATAGCTAAAACGGCATTGTAAATGACTAAAATGGTTTAAACGTCATCATAAATGACTAAATTAGCTAAAATGGCATCATAAATGACTAACATGACACTAAAATTACTAAAACGGCATCATAAATGACTAAAACACTAAAATGGCTAAAACATCAACATAAATGCCTAAAACGTCACCATAAATGACTAAAATGGCTAAAACGGCATCACAAATGAGTAAAATGGCTAAAACGGCATCATAAATACTAAGATGACACTAAAATGACACTAAAATGACACTAAAATGACTAAAACGGCATCATAAATGACTAAACACACTAAAATGGCTAAAACATCAACATAAATGCCTAAAACGTCACCATCAATGACTAAAATGGTTAAAACGGCATCATAAATGAGTAAAATGGCTAAGACGGCATCATAAATGACTAAGATGACACTAAAATGGCTAAAACGGCATCATAAATGACTAAAATGACACTAAAATGGCTAAAACAGCATCGTAAATAACAAAAATGACACCAAAATGACTAAAATGACACTAAATTAGCATGAACGGCATCATAAATGACGAAAATGACTCTAAAATGGTTAAACCGTCATCATAAATGACTAAAATGACTCTAAAATAGATAAACCGGCATCGTAAATGACTGAAATGGTTTAAACTTCATCATAAATGACTAAATTGACTAAAATGGCATCATAAATGACTAAAATGACACTAAAAGGACTAAAACGGCATCATAAATGACTAAAAACACTAAAATGGTTAAAACGTCAACATAAATGCCTAAAACGTCACCATAAATGACTAAAATGGCTAAAACGGCATCATAAATGAGTAAAATGGCTAAAACGGCATCATAAATGACCAAGATGACACTAAAATAGCTAAAACGGCATCATAAATGACTGAAATTCAAATAATATGGCTAAAACGG
>OZ024759.1:31096836-31104336 GCA_964016885.1 Eledone cirrhosa | reverse complement strand
CAACAACACATCTGTATTCCTCGGTTGTCTTTAAACTGTTTAATCAATAATTCTATAATGTTGAATAGCTTTTAAGATGTTCTCAAAGCTAAAACATCATTTAAACCACTTGGGGATTTGAAAAGAATTTATATAACGATGACAAGTATTGAACGAACTCAGATGAATCGAACAAGTCTCAAATTAGATTTTAATTTGAATATATATGCGTTAAATAGTAACATTCAGGAAAGATGTTTTAAAACAAACCAACACAAACAAAGAAATAAAAGCCAAACAAACATCCACCAGTGAAACATACAATGTTATAAGAATATTAAATTAAAAGCAAGTCATATTATATAAATACTTCATTAACTACAAACCGATAGAAGAAAACAATAATAATAATGAGTATTGTTGTTATTGCTATTATTATTATTATTATTATTATTATTATTATTATTATTATTATTATTATTATTATTATTATTATTATTATTATTATTATTATAGTTGCATTTATCTTGCTTTATGATAATAATAATAATAATAATAATAATAATAGCAATAACAACAATACACATTATTATTATTATTATTATTATTATTATTATTATTATTATTATTGTTCTTTGAGTCTTAGTCATTGATGTTATTTAACTGGAAAGTTTGTTGAAATGAATATCAAGCCACTACCTGCAGCCTCAGATATTCAGGACGTATTATTATTATTATTATTATTATTATTATTATTATTATTATTATTATTATTATTATTATTATTTTAAATGTGGAAAACTGGGAGAGGGCACTTGCCCTGGTGGTCAGGGTCACTGTGGCCTTTTAATGTGCATTCTCCACAAATGTCCCTCGGAAGTCTGCCCCTTATTGGGGAATTTTTCATTGTTATTTTTTTCTTACATCCTTTGTTTTTGTTTTTTTTACACGCAGAAATGCCTATTTGTACCGTCCTGTATTGTCCTGTAGTGTCCTTAATGTCTACTTTATGTAAACCTTTGTGGTTAATAAAGAAAGTATTATTATTGTTGTTGTTGTTTTCTTTATTAAGCACAAGGGTTGACATACAGTATAACATTAAGGACAGCACAGGACGGTACAAATGGGCATTTCTGCGTGTAAAGAAAAAAACAAAGGAAATGACAAATAAAGAAATAAGGGAAAATTCCCCAATAGGGGAGAGACTTCCGAGGGACACTCGTGGGGAAAGCCCACAAAAAGCCACGGTAACCCTGACCACCAGGGCAAGTGCCCTCTCCCAAACATGCTTTGCAGCACAGAGTTACGTCCCTTTATGGACTGAGTTCAAATCCAGCCGAGGTTAAGTGTGCCTTTCATCCATACGGGGTCGATAAAATAAAGTACCAGTAATGTACTGGGTAATTGTTGGCCTTGTGTCTAACGTAGAAACAATTGTTATATTGTTATTGGTGTTATAGTTGTTGTTATTATAAGTGGTAGTATTATTAGTATGGGTGTATATCTAAACTAGAACTGCACACCATCATCAGCAAAGACATCGACATAAACAGTCTAATACAATGTAACTATTGCTGTTCGCCATTGTGTATTTATGAAGCTCAACAAGTGGTGAAAAATTATATATGTTTATACACACATATATATAAACGCACATATATACACACACACATACACATATATTTATATATATATATATACACATGTATAAACACACTCTCATACATATATATAAACACACACATATATATATACGTATATTTATATATATATATACATATATACACACACTCATATATATACACATATCCATCCATACATATATATATATATACACGTATACATACACTCAACACACACACATATATATATACACATATATATATATATATATGTGTGTGTGTGTGTATCTATGTATAAAAGAATGTACTACAAAGAAATACAAGTTTTAGCCTCAACATTGAAGATGGTATTTGGTTTTGTTTTACACAAAAATTACAATTTTGCATCAATTCAATTATTGTTGAAAATATGGCAAACAAATTAATAATAATTTCGGTGCCCCAGCATGGCCTCAGCCGGATGGCTGAAACAGGTAAAAGAGTAAACCACGGTATCAACTTTTTGGAATTCCCATCATGCACACAGGTAATACTTACTGTTACATGAAGCAAACAGGCATATGTACATATATATACACATATATACACACACAGATCTTAGTATACGTCTTTGTTCTGTTAGTATGTATGATTCTATACACGTGTTCCTATATGTGTGTATACAGGCATGGTATTCCATTTTCGTATGGAAAGGAATTTGTTCTCTTTCGGGATTACTGTAAAGTTTTCCTAAACTGTACACGTTTTCATTTTACCTCTCTCTCTCAACACACACACACATATATATACATTTATATATATATATATATATATAGAAGTGGTTACACAACAGTTAGTTCACCATACCGAGAACAATTGTTTCACCTTAGCGGATATGGTGAACTAACTGTTGTGTAACCACTTCTATCTAACTCGTCCCTTGGACAGAGTGCTCTACCACTACGGATATTACCTTCCAGTGTTCTACCACTATATATATAAGTATTTATATATAAGCATATATATATAAGTATATATGTACATATATATATTTGCATGTATATATATATATATATATATGTACATATATGAGTTTATATACATATATAAGTATATATAAGTATATATACATATATAAGTATAAGTATGCATGTATACGTACATACATATATGTATACAGACGTACAGTAGCATGCACATATATATATATATATATATACATATATACATACATATGCATACAGGTACACATACATATATGCACGTATCAGTTTAGCGGCGCTTATTATAACGTCGCTTTGTTCGTTTGTAAACAAACTGAACAGCCTGAATTTATGCCATACGGTGTTAAGGCAACCACGTCACCTTTTTGTTCAACACTGACACAGGAACGATGTACTAGTTTCAAGCTTGTTAGCTATCATCAGCACCGTTTACCCATCTGCCATTTAAGTAAGTGCCATACTAAGAGTGAGAAATGAAATTTCGTTTTCATTTTGTTTCAACATATATAAGTATATATATATATATATATATATATATAAATATATATATATATGTGTGTGTGTGTGTGTGTGTGTGTGTGAGTGTATGAATATATTTGTCAAACATCTTAGTGCGATTATTTCTATACAAACTTATATAATTCTACTGCTGCTCGAGGCAATAGAAACATTTAAACGTTAGTAACAAATTTTTTTTATTATTTTTGATAAAATATTATTTCATATAATTCAGATAGTTTTATATAATCCATGTACTGAATCGTGCAGGAGGAAAATTCTTAACAAATTGAAATATTTCATGCAGTCTCAGAAATAATACTGAAAGCCAACAGTAATGATTTGGTGGTAAGGAAGATAGTGGATAAATATCATGTAAAGACGAATCAATTTGATTGGCATTTAAACAAATAGGTATTCACTAGTTTGAAATAGTCTAGGTATGTGTTGGTCAGATTATGCTTCGATACCTTGAATACAAGGTGAAAAAATTAGGTTCTCATTTGGGATTACTAGAAATTGTTCTTAAACTGCACACATTACCATTCCATCTCACTTTCTCCACACACACACACACACATATATATATATATATATTAGGGTAAACATTGATGCAATTCAAATCAAGCACTCAACGTACTTTTTCCACATAGGAGTGACGGAGTAAATATCGAATAAGGAAAAGTACGTTGAGTCTGAAACTACTTCGCTTTTCCTTATTCTCTCTCTCTCTCTCTCTCTCTCTCTCTCTCTCTCTCTCTCTCTCTCTCTCTCTCTCTCTCTCTCTCTCTCTCTCTCTCTCTATATATATATATATATATATATATATATATATATATATATATACTGACATATATATACTTATATAGGAAAGAAGGAATCTGTAGTTCACTTGAAGCATTGTATATGGTATAGAGAATTCGAAGTTGGAAAGCCATGTGTTTGATGGGGCTTGCTCTCCCATGCATGGTTTTCTCATTGTGTATATATATGTATATATATATATATATATATATATATATATATATATATATATATATATATATATATATATATATATATATAACGAAGGAAATGTGGTAAGGAACCAGGCGGACCATAACGCACCAAAGTACTCAATACTTGGGGTAGTAGAGTGGGTAATAGTAACCAGTAAGACCCCGACGGCTGAGCTCAAGCCGTTTCGACGGCTAATTCTGGAATTAGCCGTCGAAACGGCTTGAGCTCAGCCGTCGGTGTCTTACTGGTTCCTATATATATATATATATATATATATATATATATATATATATATATATATATATAAGATCGGAGGCGGTAAAAACCAGTTAGACCACTACTCACCAGAGTACTCGATACTTGGGGTCGTAGAGTGGGTAATATGAAAAAATTCAGGACCCGACGGCTGATCTCCGGCCGTTTCAACAGCTAGTTCGGGTCTAGCTGTTGAAACGGCCGGATCTCAGCCGTCGGGGTCCTGAATCTTTTCACATATATGTATAAGTGCGTGTGTGTCTTATGACGGGCATTGTATATATATATATATATATATATATATATATATATATATATCTAGGGCGGGTAAAATTGCCGAGATCCATGGACGAGTTCTCTTCTACTACCATTTTAAGGGATCCGTCGAGCTGCAGATTACAGAGTCGGGTAAGATCGAACCTTGAGCTGATCAGTGGCGAAACGCGCGTCACCAACCAATAAATGTAATGAAGGAGTAACCAACCGTCCTTGTTATCTTTTCACTATATATATATATATATATATATATATATATATATATATATATATATATATATATATATATATATATATGTGTGTGTGTGTGTCATATGAATGGCTGTCATATGAAATTGATCTCGTGCCCATGGGGTTGGTTTCTGATTCCGTCATAACTCTGCTCGCGGTACATTTTGCAAGTGTCATGTCTGTTCTTTCCCATATACTTAACCCATATACTTCTCTTCTGAGTGGAACTTGATAAAAAGCAAATTAGTAATTGATGTTTTAATGTACCTGTCAAGCAGCAAATTTTAATACACAATACAACGCCAAAGATAGCTGTCGTTTATGCAGGTGATATTCTCAAAAATGTTGAAGTAACATCACTATAGATAAGACCTGATATTACTGCAAGACATAACGCCATTGTTGACATTTTTATATTATTAATAGTATGAACATCTTCGATATTTTATGTTCGATCGTATCATTTGTTTTATTGTTTTCTAGAGTTAGGTTTTGTTTTTATTATGTTTTTTTTATTATTTTATTATATAGTATAGTTCATTGACTTTTTCTTGTTTACGTTTTTGGTTTTTTTTTCTGACAATGTTACTGATGCTGTCCATATTCTGACATCTGTTATTCACGTAGGTTTGTTGTGATTGTTGTTGTTATTATTATTGATGTTGTTGTTGTTGTTGATGCTGTTGCTGATGTTGTTTCTTGTTGTCGACATCTGGCGTTTTGTAAAACTTGTGTTACAATTGACGTAATCAATGTAATCTCACCAGATCACGTTGCTTGTCTCTGTTGCCGTTGTTTGGGGAGATTTCGGCTGATTATATACAAAACAGCCGTGTTGAGTAAGAGTAATAATAATAATAATAATTGTTTCTACTTTAATAATAATAATAATAATAATAATAATAATAATAATAATAATAATAATAATAAAAAAATTGTTTTGACTGGTACTGCACACGTATTGGAGAAGAGCACTATCTCTGTAGGATTTATATCCCTCCTTGTATTTAAATATGCATAGGCACATGTGTATATATGTATACTATTTTTTTTTTTTAATTATAATCAATGTGCTGTATTAACTGGCTTACCAATGCACACTATGAATTTATTTGCCCTAGGTGTCAGGAAGACACTCGGCATATATCTCAGAAACAATAATGAAAGAAAATAAAAATGATAATAATAATAATAATGCTATAGAAGAAATACAAAAGATAGTACTAATGGGAACTGCCCATATACTAAGGAAGATTCTGTCAATATATGTACATCACAAGTCTAAACAGCTAAAGATACATGTGTGTGTGTGTGTGTGTGTTCTTGAACATGGTAGACCTTGTTGTCTCTTGAGGTCACTGGTTGTGATTTGGTGATAACTCGTATGAACATAAAGCAAGATAAATGAAATAATAATAATAAAAAAAAATAATTGTTTTTACTTTTGGCACAAGGCCAGCAATTTGAAGGGAAGGTGAAATCGTTTAAATCGATGCCAGTATGTTACTGGTACTTTATTTATTCGTCCCCATTAGGATGAAACGCAAAGCTAACCTCAGCTTAATTTGAACTCAGAACTTAAAAAGACGTGATTAAATACTTCTACCAATACTAACATCGACCATAGACTGGTAGACATGGGCGACTGCTGGTCTTCTACAAACAACCTTGCCCGGACTTGTGGAGAGTCTCAGAGGAGAACTTTCTAGGTGCAAATCCCATGGTCATTTGTGACCAAAGGGAGTTTTTACTCTTTTTATTTACCACACCACATATTAAGCAGTTATTTCTAAAGCAAGTTGAGAAACCTCGGAGAGACTGCATATCATATATTGTAGCAAATAATTGAAATACTAGACGGTATTAACAATTAAATGCTACCTAGAATCTTATTTTAATTTAACTTTGGTCCGATTTCTATTTCTAGACAGAAATTAAATCTTAAAGGTTATGTGTTCAAATAATTCTGAAAGATGTTTCAATATTTTATAAATAAAATCATGTTTATTAAAAAATAAATAGATCACTAAATTTTAAAACAAACACAATGTGTTTAGAATATAAATTGCTTTTTCTAAACTAATAATAAAAGCAAAAATCCTATTTCTACAACAATATTTTCCACATTGTATCGCTATAATTATTTTCATTGAATCATCATTTAAAAGTTGGTACATTAGCTTACTATGAAACCTGCCAATATAAATTCCTCCCAGTCCTGCTACCGAAATATAATTTTGTACTTAATAAAATAGTCACAGAAATTCATTCAGCAAAAGTCCAATTGTCTAGAAGACAATCATAAATATTGATGAAAACAAATAAGTAGAACGTTCTATTTTTGAAAATATGTTCCTGTTCGATTATTAGTAACTGAATTTATGGAATCGGTCGTTATTTTTACCCAAATATAATTCAAAATCTATTATAAATATTCATGCAAACAATGTAAAACCATTAACGCAAAAATATATTAGCTACAACAATGCGAGCAACAACAACATAAGCAGCAGCACTCACAACCATAAGTAGAAACAGGGAATAATTTATGTTCAATTCCTTTATGCATTAGTATGAATTCACGACAATAAATAAATATAGAAAATGGGAGATAAATAGCGTGAATTAAATCTGTTTTGTTTGTTTTTAATACTTTT
>OZ024759.1:31076836-31081836 GCA_964016885.1 Eledone cirrhosa | reverse complement strand
CGAACTACACATACAACTCACTTTTGCCACCTGAGTGAACTGAAACAATATAAATAAAGTGTCTGACTGAAGGACACAACGCACTGCTGGGAATCGAACTCACAACCTTACGATTGTAAGCCAAATACCCTAACCACAAAGCCGCTATTCATCCTTACGGAGTCTTCTTCTTCGCCCACTTATTCCTGAGAGGATCACGCTACCTGTCAGAAGTGGTACCTGTCAGAAACAACCGTCTCCAACTGATCCGGCTGGATCTCCAAGCATAACCAGCCAAGCTCATTGATATTATCCAACGATCTTCCTGAGACATTCTAACCACATGCCCATAGTATCGGAGCTGTGATCTCTCAATTCGGAGAAGTAGTGGCTCTACGTGGAGCAACTCTCCAGTGATTCTTTCCCGAGATATTTTAACCCCATGCGCCTAATATCGGAGATGTGAGCTCTCAATTCGGAGTCAATAAAATAAAATACCAGTATAGCATCTAGGTCAATTTAATCGACTTTCTCCCCTACCCCAAACTATTTCATCTTGTATCTAAATCAGAAACTATTAAATAACAAAACAGCTTTGATTTACTTTGAAAATAGTCTTTCTATATTCTGTATCTACTGAAGCTAAAAGGAAATAATACTACATTAGAACTCTGAGAGAATTCTTCCTACACGTCCAATTAGAAAAGTAATTAGTCAAGAAGTATTTAAAGTGTATTTTCTTAAGTAAAATTATGGAAATCTTTAAATAAATGAATAATTTATACATTTGTCTGTTTGTGTTTCTTTGTATATTTATTCATTATTCTTACATTGCCAACCTTATGTGTTTTCCAATATTTCACGATTGCCACGTCCAATTACATTCACATTTAAATCAAATAGTTTTATCTATTTATTTGTATTTTTCACTAAATTTCATGTTTATTCATGAATATTTTCAAACGACCAAAACATTATTTTGTTTCCTATAAATTTTGGAGGAGTTTTATTGTGTTGGATAAAACTTTTATTGTGTAGTGTTTGTCAGTATGAACACGAATACAATTTTAAGTGTTTTATATATTTTAATTTAATGTTTGCTAAATGAAAAAAAACAAAACAAAACAAAAAAAACAGGGCTTTCTATAACGTGAATAACAATTCTGATATCAATATGGTATCATAGAATGTTCACCTAATTTTATAAATATCATTAGCAACGCTATTGATTTCTCATAGTGTCAATCCAAAAAGACGTACGGAAAAGACATACGTAAACAGTCAGTTGATGTAAATCAAACTAATTTGCTGTGATATACATTACGTATCTTATCCGTCGTTTACAGATGAATCTGTGGACGAATTGTTACTGAACCAGAACGCAGAAAATACTGAGATTTCAAAGTAAGACTATCAGCTTTATATTACTATATTATTTTAGTACTAGCAGAAAAACCAGCTAGCATGTGCAGTGTACATATTGATATTATACGCAAATATATATGCATGTAGGTATGACACGTCAAATAAAATCGTAATTGACAATATACACAGAATTTGAATGAAGACTGTGTTGCACTGTCTTCTGTAATCAGTAGAGTAATCCATGATACATTAAAAAAAGCTGATATATATAAACTGCATTACGGTGTATTGACATTTGAAAATTGTAAAAGAAATGAATCTTAAAATAAGCAATCATTATATATAAAAATATTTATGTTTAATCAATAGCTACGATATTTAGTAGATAAATTATGTAATATTCGTTCATAATATATGTATATATATGTGTATATATATATATATATATATATATATATATATATATATATATATATATATATATATATATATATATATATATATCGTATATCTACTCCAAAAACTTGAGTGCTTTATATCAGTTATAAATTATTTACTTGTTGTATCCCAACAATTTTAAATAGAACTTTTGCATATATATATATATATATATATATATATATATATATATATATATATATATACGTGTGTGTGTTTGTGTGTGTATACATACATACACATATGTAAATATATATATGTGGGCGGGGGATCTGTCAAGCGTTTACAAATCACGTTCCAACCTGAGAGAAATTAATTTTTACACACACACACATACACACACACAGACATACATGCACACACATATATGCACACATGCATACTCATACATGCATACATCCATACACACATATATACACACACACACACACATACTTACATCCATGCACACATATATGCACACAAACACACTCATACATACATACATGCATAGGTATATGCACACACATATACTCATCTCATACATACATGCACACATATCTTCACGCACGCACACACACACACACACACACACACATACACATACATATATAACAGGCGCACAAGTATACATCGACGCACACGCATACGCACATACACATACATATACATATATAACAGGCACACAAGTATACACCGGCGCACACGCATACGCACATACACATACATATACATATATAACAGGCACACAAGTATACACCGGCGCACACAGACAGAAAGATACACAGAAACACAAACAAACACGCACACAAACAGACACACAAACAGACACACACACGAAATATCGAAAACAATAACCAATCAAATCTGTCATTATTTTTGAGGAAATATCTAATTATAAAGATTGTGTTTACCCCCAATGTATTTAAATATATTAGCTGTGCACATATTTAAATAATTCCATAGTTTAATATTTATTTACACCGTGAGCAGTTAATATAGGGCATTTTTAAATTAAATATTTGGACATTTTTATCGTATTATGAGATGAAATTAGAATATTTATCAGCTAAGTCCTCCAGGATTTAGAATGCAATATTATGTTAATCATTAATATTTATTTACGCTAGAGATCTTCAGAGTGCACATTTCTTCCAATGCATTTCCTTCTATGTAGATTAACAGCAATTATATTCTCTTCACTAACATAACTTACATCTCCTTGCCCTTTCTCATATTTCCTATTGGTGGACGTCTCTACGTTGAGCGGTGGATTGGCAGTATCGGTAACTCTATGCTTTGCAGCATAGAGTTACGACCCTTTATGATCTGAGTTCAAATCCCGCCGAGGTTAACTTTGCCTATCATCCTTACGGGGGTCGATAAAATAAAGTACCAGTCACGCACTGGGGTCGATTTAATCGACTTTCCCCTCCCCTCAAATTACTGGCCTTGTGCCTATATAAGAAACCATTATTATTGAGGCGGTGGATTGGCAGTATCGGTAGAGGGTGGGACGCAGTGCTTTGCCGCATAGAGTTACGGTAATTGCTGGCCTTGTGCCAATCGTATAAACAACTATATATAGCAGCTGATCAAATCATAGCTTGATCCCTTTTCACAGATAAGCGCAGTATATAAAAGGAAATCAACAGTCGATCACTTTCGTTAAATCGGACCGAGGAAACAATGTTTCCGTTGGGCTTTTCAATTGCTAATACTATCTATCGGTCGTAACTCTAGGTAGAAGGAACAACGTGAAATAAAGTACCTTTCTCAAGGACATAATCCCGCCGAGGTTATCTTTGCCATTCATCCTTACGGGGTCGATAAAATAAAGTACCAGTAACGCACTGAAGTCGATTCAATCGACTTTCCGCTCCCCACAAATTGCTGGCCTTGCGTCTATATAAGAAACCATTATTTTATGTCGAGTTCTTTTGAGACATATTATGCACAAATGAGTAAATCTGTTTATATGATCACTATGTACAGTCCACCTGATGTGATTGTAATTCACATACATATTGAATTCCGATGATATATATCATAAAAATTTCGCTTTATCGTACCAAAAATTACAAAATGGAGACATAGGAGAAAACAAAAGATCGCCTGCAATTTATATTTCTTTTCTTAAATTTATCTCAAACAATCTGGTTGTATATATTTTTTCTTTATAGATTAGATCTACGCAAGAAGAAAAATGACCAGAAATAATGGGTGCTGGTAATCGGAACAAAAGTGAAATACCAGACAGTAATTCTGCTACAATAATAGAGAAATGACATAATATATTGCTGCACTCAGAAATACGTACGTCTTAGTCAATGTACTAGATATACATAGTTTCTTTGTGTTGCCTGAATGAAAAGCGTCAGACATTGTTGCTAAACGTGGACAATGCTGTTCGAGAATATAACGTACCTATCTGATTTAGATTTGATAAAATTTGCATATTTTTTGTTATATATATATATATGTATTTATGTGTGTAAGTTGTGACTGTATACATATGTGTAGAAGATGTGTACATGAACGTAAGCTGTTTTAAAGATTTATATTAGTAGTGGGACGTTTATTAACAAAGTGACAAGTCTATTGTCTAAATACTGACAGTTTCATGAATATTTAGATAAATACATTTGTCAGTGAGCTACGCTGTGCATATAACTAGGAGTATGGGCATAGAGTGATATATCGATATATACAATACATATATA
Source organism: Eledone cirrhosa (assembly GCA_964016885.1). Lineage (NCBI taxonomy): Eukaryota > Metazoa > Mollusca > Cephalopoda > Octopoda > Eledonidae > Eledone > Eledone cirrhosa. The sequence continues at coordinate 31,077,352 of OZ024759.1, read as the reverse complement.
TATATATATATATATATATATATATATATAGTATTAATTATACTATTTATGGTTATGTAAATACTAAAACCTTTTGCAGTTATATATATTTTTATACAAACCCTAAATAGTGGTAGGCAGTAATATATTACTACCTTATTACCAGTAAGTTAAGTAGCTCAATGTAAAAACATCAGATGATTTACAGAGCAGTTATATGAAATATAAGAATCAAAGAACTGTTCAAAACATTTTTATGCTTACAACTGTTTCCTCCAAACCGAGGTTTGGATTCTTCGGAGCAATTTATTAATGCATGAACACTTATATGACCTCCTTTTCACCCAAGAGACATACAGATACATATGCAAATATTGTGGGTCAACATTCATTACAGCATTTAGAGTGGCAATACACACTTAGAGATTACATTCATATTAAAAGATACAATCAAAAATACAGGTTAAAATATATTTCATATATATATATATATATACAGTTCGGAGCTAGCCCTCAGCCGCTGTAGTCCTGACTCTT
>OZ024759.1:31069336-31071836 GCA_964016885.1 Eledone cirrhosa | reverse complement strand
TTTTTCATTCCTTCCACTCATCACATAACGCTATGGCTTCTAGATAGTATTGGAGAATTAATTAAAATCTTCAGACGAAAACTAGTTAAATTATCACAGACATTGCTGGATAAACAAACTGCAAGGTAAACGACGAAAGTTGAAGACATAGAATATAAAAACATAAATTAATTCCTATATATATTTCATTAGTTTAAATTTAATACAGTTGTTTTATTTGATTATCACCAGTCATTATTCAGAAGCAATGCACATTCTTATATTCCGAAATAAAGAAAATATATTTTCTCTTGTTAAAGAGAAATGACAAGAAGCATTACATTGTAAAATTTTGGCGACAAATTTTTATTTTGGTTTTGGTTTTGTACTTGTCTTTAAATAAATATTGCATCTCTTAAAATTTAGCAAGAACTAATGGAGAGATCAATTCACGAAGATTCGTCCTGGTCGTGATAGTGTGAACTAAAATATATTTAGATAAGTTTAACTTGTTTGCTATTATATAATCACGAGAATTCTATCTTGCAAAATACTTAAATGATTCATTTCAAATATTCACTCTATATAATCCCAAATATATTTTTTACCTTCCCGCCTCTCCCCCCTCCCACTATATATATATATATATAATATATATATATATATGCAAAAGTTTTATTTAAAATTGTTGGGTTACAACAAGTAAATATTTTATAACTGATATAAAGCACTCGAAATATGTATAATGAAATAAATATGGTTTTATAAATATAGTCTCCATTTGTTTAATATCGTATATATATATATATATATATATATATATATATATATATATATATATACATATATATGTTCATATATATATATATGTATATATATATATTTATATATATATATTTATATATATATATGTTCATATATATATGTAAATATATATGTGTATATATGACTATGACTACGACCACTAACAACAACAACAATAATAATAATAAAAGTGATGTTGATGGTGATGATTACTAGAAAGTGCTATTTTCATCATTTCTAAAAATAGCAAAACAATTGATGCTTTGGATAGTGTCAAATAGTAGTTGTTAGACATGCTCAACAAACCGTGACGCCTAAACCAATCAGTTTTAGTAATCCAGTGAAACTACACACCGATTGGTCGAAATACAGTTTGCAAGATTTAGCATTCTGTAGCCACTTTTCACTGTTTCTAAGGCACAAAATTTACCCATCTCACTACAGTTGAAAATTGCAAACTTGACTTTCACCTGAAGATTGCGAAAGCATGAAAGTACTTGTTCAATTAACACTTAACATTTAATATTCTACCATACTATTTCATTCTAATACCATTATAAATTTTAAAGGATTGTAAATAAAACGAGTAAATCAGACAAAGTTGGAATTCCTTTTATTAATATAATCTTCTATACACAATCATACACACCACCCTTGTATATCTATCTATCTATCTATCTATCTATCTATCTATCTATCTATCTATCTATCTATCTATCTCTCTATATATAGTGTGTGTGTTCATATATATATGTTCATATGTATATATGTATATATATATATATATACATATATACATATATACAGATGTGAGAAAAACCACAGACCCTCCATCTCAACTCACCTTTTGAAAAGCAGAAGAACTGCGAAACCGGTAAAGGAACCAAATAAATATATATATTTTTTTAAAAAATAAGACTTAAGTTGCATTTTCGATTTCATCTCTTTTTCTTTATATATATATATATATATATATATATATATATATATATATATATATATATATATATATATACATATATATATATACATATATATATGTGTGTGTTCTTATATATATGTATATATATATATATATATATATATACATATGTGTGTGTATATATAAGTGTGTGTGTGTATGCGTGTTGGTGTTTATGTGTGTGTGTGTGTGTATGTGTACATGTTTTAATGTGCTTAGACACAGAATCACATTACTTATTGATACTCGGGACGTTATCTCCATAAAGACTTATTATATCTGTAATTCTAATGATACCGAGTGATACAGTCTTACCATTTAAGATGGAAACCTCTAAGCCTGAGTAGGTGTATCATTCAGTGTTTTCAAATGAAGCGCCTGAACCTGATGAGGCTTCAACAAGGTAGGAATATATTTACTACAATCTATTTCTCCCTTCTACTTTCTCTCTCTCTATCCTCCTCTGGTAGAAATCTTCGGTATACAGGCCTGGAGAGAAGATGGGTACCACCAGGTTTAAAACTACCCTAGAGACCGTTCTATGTCAATATGGTGCCCCTACAACTCTATCTGTGGATACTGGAACATGTATGCAAATTAATATTTATCTATTGTTACTCATACACCAAGATAGTTTCAGCTACTATATAGGTTAAACAATCTCAAACTACCGTCTGGCTCATTAGCATAAAATATTTAGCATGTTATGTAAAACTATATACTTTAGCATCAAGACCAAAATCAGAAACTTTGCAA
>OZ024759.1:31056836-31064336 GCA_964016885.1 Eledone cirrhosa | reverse complement strand
TCCAACCAAAATTAAATAGAAAACATCACAACTTACATTTAAGGACAAAATGAAAACACATAGAACAAACAACCAACCAGTAACATGTAAATAAACAAATATAAACACACACAGACACCCGGATGTAACACACATGAGCAAACAAAGCACACAACACACACAAAAACAAGATGGCGTAGGACAGAACAAAGGAGAGGCACAAAAACAAAGAAAAGAATCCCCAGTCACTGAAGAGGTCACAGAATGTGTGACGAAAGAACTTTGACAATATATGAACAATCGTCTGGTTGTGGAACCAACCAACCAACCAACCAGAAATTTATAAATTTAATTTATAATAAATTGGAGTGAAGCAACTGGTGCGTGTGTTTCTTATTGGCAACATGACCCTCCCAAAGTATAACAATATTGGTTTCAACACACGTTTTCAGATAAAGAATCTTGCTAAACAAATTCAGAAACGAAATATATATAAATATATATAAGCTTTCTGAATGGCTCGCCTAAGTCACCTAAGTGAAATCTTTCTGAATTTTTTTACCCCAACGTTTCAGTCGTAATTTATCTTTCTATCATTTTTAAGATCGAGGAAAACAACGTGGACGAATTCTGAAGAAACAAATCAAAACAACCTGAGTTACCGCCCCTTTTTTAATGTGGGCACGAATATAAAATAGCGCTCGCAACCCGCCTGATGATGAGCCATATCTCATGCGGCCTGCTTCTCGAAAAAGGTTGCCCATGCCTGCACTAAATAATAAGCAACACCCTTCTCTGGGTATGAATATAAATGGACAGCGAAATGAATAAAACATTTCAATTAGTACCGGCACTGTAGCATACATTACAGGTCACATCACAAAAACAAAGAATTTTGTTGCGTGGTGTGAGTTGATTGAAAACAAAATTAACTAAAAAATTTCGACAGCAAGATATAAATATATTTCATGTTTTCTAAAGTAAATAGAGTTTTTAATTGAGTTCAATAGGGACCCAATGACATCGTTTAATGGATATCTCTTTCCCTTTGAAGCTCCACACATCTTGTTTAAAAAAGAAAAAAATCATAATAATATATTTATCAAATAAAAAAAGCGTCCATAAATATTGTACTTCTACAAAACTCCTTCCAGTTTCCCCATAGACACACACTCTCATCCACATTCTATATTAGTTTAAAACACGTTATTGATTTCTAGCAAGATATCGATTTTTAAACATCATATTGGGTTCTCTGACCGTATAATACAATATATATATATATATATATATATATATATATATATATATATATATATATATATTGTATTATACGGTCAGAGAACCCAATATGATGTTTTAACTTTTTTAACCATCTTTTAATTTCTTCTTATATATATATATATATATATAAGAAGAAATTAAAAGATGGTTAAAAAAGTTCCACGTATTTTATTATGCGCATTTCAAAAACAAATATCATCCTGGGACGATATTTGCGTTCTCATCAGATAAAATAGGGAGACATGATATGATGATTAAAAAAAAACACTTGTGAACAAGGTAGTGTCTCATCAACATATGATAAATAAATTTAAAAGGATATAGAAGATTAGAAAAAAGGGAAGAAAGGGGGAAAAGGAAGGAAAGGAAGAAAGGAAAAAAGAAGGAAAGGATAACGGAGGAATAGTATAAGAAGGATGGAGGAGAGAGAAAGAGAAAGGAGAGAGAGAGAGAGATACGCACACACACACACACACACACACACACACACACACACATATATATATATATATATATATATATATATATATATATATATATATATATATATATACATATGTGTGTATATGGTGGCTGCCAACTCGTTTTCGAGTACGGCCACTACTTTATATCCATGTAGGAGAACCCCTACCGATGCTCTGAACGAGTGTGACTTTTTAGTCCAGCCAGCGTATTGAAAACTCTGGTACAAACACTACACTTGTGACAATTATTGACACATAGTGCTGGGCCCATGGTACCATGTGACGACAAGTGCAGAGAGATCTCCAGATATAAAGCAATGCCTGTGCCGTGAAGCTTTTATAGTGAGCAAAGGCACTGCACAAAGCCAGTCCCACTCTCTTAACCAAGATGATATTTACCAGAAAGAAGAACAAGTCAACATCATTGGATACCACCAGGGTTGCAGGTGTTATATCAGAGTTTTCCTTCTCCTAGAATTCTGCCTAGACAAAGGCTAAGGGGTCATCTCTCCCGATGATTTTGGATGGCCATTGACTCTTAAGAGGTCCTTTGCCCTTTGACAGGTTTTGTTTTTAGTCCTGCAGGATGTCCAAAGTCGCCCTCCTCACCAAGAAACCTTGGTAGGGTTGCCAGTTTAGTCGACAACGACCCGACCATGGGACAGGTTGTACTGGAATACATGTTACCAGTAGCACCAACTGGTGACCTGACATATATATACATATATACATATATATATATATATATATATATATATATATATATATATATATATATATATATATATATATATATATATATATATATATATATATATATATATATATATATATATATATATATATATCACATTCGTTGAGAAAAAGAAAATTCAAAAGATTCTTGATACACTAGAGTTTTATATTGTATACGTAATTTCTAATTACATGGGCTGATAATTAATAAAGTAAAAAAATGCGTGTTGCAAAGTCGCTCATACATTGTTGAACAACCGAGGCGCCATCAGGGATTTAATGTGTGGTTGTAGTTAATGTCAAAAGAGGCTAAGAGTCACGATTTCTATTCCAACTCATATTAACCAAAATACTAACAGTAGCCATCGATAGATCAAAACATGAATACTATTATATATGGCACGAATCGTTAGATTGATTAAATATTTATCTTAAGTACATTTTGTAAGTGCTAGAAATGCAACATAGTAACTAATAACTGTAAATATTTCATCTCTAGATGTCACGCAGAGTTACGGTTTGTTAATTTAGAGAAATCAGTTTTTCGACACTTTTTTTTCTTTTGGCAACTACGAAAATTCATTACAGGATTCCCTGAAGTAAATGCCACGGATTATTTCTTCAGAATAAAGAGAAAAAGAATATCTAAGCTGTTTTTTTTCCATTCAAAAACTTAATTAAACCTTTATTTCATCTACTCAAAAATAAAATAAAAAACGGATTACTCTTTTGTTTAAAATAAAATTTACTTTAAGAAAATACAAGGGTAAGTTAAACAGTTCATAGGCTGATCAAGATACTCTCATGGAATTACCAAATGAGGTTTATTTTTCAATATACTTCCTCGAAAGGAACAATGCAGTTATTAATAAGAAAAGTTGCAACACTTCATGCAACACTTCACAGCTCCGAACTTCACTATTTAATACTGAAACATATTTCTAAAGCAATAATGGAATATGCATGAAGGAGTATAAATAATTAATGCCAAGTATTTAATGTGCTACCTTTAGTAACTATACATTCTTACATTCTTTACAAATTATTTCCTGTAAATTTTTGGTGTATTTATTTATATATATGTCAATCGTTCTTTTCATTATATAACCCACCCACCCCATCAATCTATCTTATTTCTCATTCTTTCTTCTGATGCAGGACTAGCGTCTGAAACGTTAAGACTCTCTTCCTGCTAATCAAGCGTTAACCTAATATATCCCTTCCATATATTGTACCGATTGTGTTGTTATTTCTGTTTACCTTTTACACACACACACACACACACACACACACACACACACACACACACACACACACATATATATATATATATATATATATATATATATATATATATATATATATATATATATATATATATATATATATATATATAACAAAGAAGGGTGGTAAAATACCAGGTGGACCATAACGCACCAGAGCACTCAATACTTAGGGCAGTAGAGTGGGTAATAGGAAAAGAGTGAGTCACGACCACCAGGAGTCCTGACTCTTCTTTCCTATATATATATATACACACACAAAGGAAGTCTGAATAGCTCATAGGCTGACCAAGATTTTTCAAGCTATTCTCTGGAGAGAAACAATACAGTTTTTAATAAGAAGAGTTGAAATTAATTCATCCAAGATTTCACAGCTTTAGCATCATCCCTTCATAGTCAGCCTAATCTCGTATTTAAATAATACAACTTCCTTTTTGTATATTTTACAATCGTAATGTGAATATTATTTGGCAGTATCGGTAGAGGGTCGGACGCCATGCTTTCCATCATAGTTACGTCCCTTTACGATCTGAGTTCAAATCCCGCCGAGGTTGACTTTGCCTTTCATCCTTACGGGGTCGATAAAATAAAGTACCAGTATTGCACTGGGTATTTGCTGGCCTTGTGCCTAAAGTAGAAACAATTATTACATTCGCTGTTACTTTATTTTATCAACCCCGGGAATATGAAGGGTACAATTGACCTCAACGAAACTTTAGGTCAGTGATTCCTCTTATATAATATGAGGTTTGAAATGCTTGGGGCCATCTTAATTCAATTAACTGAGAGCTAGAAAGAGAATATTCTTGTGAAATATGTTGTAAGCATCGCTTCTGATGAGAGAATATTATTGTAACCATAAAAGGCGTATTATCGGGGCATGATTTGAATAGAAATGAGAAACTGAAAGATTGTAACTAGTGGATACTCCCACCTCTCCATCTCCCACTTATTCTCGCCCTCTCTGTCATTCTCCTTATCTATCTATCTATCTATTATCTATCTATCTATCTATCTATCTATCTATCTATCTATCTATCTATCTATCTATCTATCTATCTATCTATCTATCTATCTATCTATCTATCTATCTATAAAACGAAGGAGAGGCGGTTTTCCTTTGTGTGATAGCTATGGCGAAAGAGGTTGTATGGTGGACAAGGTTGAAAGGGCTGAGGTCAGACACCTTTCTCTCCGGCCAACAACTGATTCTTTTTTTCAAATACCACTTTGGAAGAATAATCAGGATGGAGAGAGAGGTGCTGTACCTCAGCAAGTTTTATGAAAGGTGGGTGAAAGTGGCGAGAATGGCCCGAGTGAATGGGCCTTCTCTCTATATCAGCCTGTAGGTTGTGGAAAAGGAGGAGGAGAGGAAAGGAGTACAAGCTCTTCGTACTCCTGGAGATGAGGGTTGCACATTTTTTTTCGGGGGTATGTGTTACCCATATAAACTGTCTCCCGCTATTGGGGAAAATCGACTAACTTTTAAATTCCATCTGTGATAACATTTTACACGTTTTTATTGTATGTAAACTTCCCCCTTTGTATTTGTCCCCTTCTTTTGTGCCCCTGTGGCTAATAAAGAAATATATCTATATATACATATCTGTTTTTCACTATCACCCTACATTGTAAATGACCTAAACCACCCTTCTTTTCCAAACGAAATGATTCTGAAAGTAACAAGCAGGGACCTCCAGATATTCTGCAATTTATTCAAGTTAAGTATTCAATCGCTCTGCGTATGAAGGAAATAACTTTGCAATGCAAAGTTGCAACGTAAGAAGATTTGAAGAGAAAAAAAACTCTGAAAAGTTGAAAGGTGTCTTAACCTAGAATTATAGTTAATGGTTGCTTCTTATAAGAACCTGAAAACTACAAAACCATTTTTCTCTTATTTATTTCAGATTTGCTTATTTCACTGATTATTTCCAGGGCTACCATTCAGATTGAAGCCATGCTAACATTTCTAAGAACGTGTTGCTTTTATACATACAATCACCGTAGACTTGATAAAAAAGACTGCTATATGGGAAAATGAAAATCGTTCACACATTAATAAGCTATAAATATTGGCTCACTGACGTTCTATACCTTCGGAATACTGTTTCTAATGCTTGCCGTTGTCGGTACTAACCAGCCACTTCCAATTTCGATCTCGACCGCTTCCATAGACCAGGTTTCTTCCACCTTAACTTCTTCAACAGCATCATACTTTCAACAAAGAAAGCCCACACTAATCATGAAATTAATGCTTGCTTTCCCTCCCTTCTCATTCAATAAAAAAATAAAATAAACACACGCTACGCTACTATCTATTACGATGAGAAGTATCATCATCATCATCATCATCATCCGACGGCCTCAGCCGAAATGGACTCAACAATTCATCTCCACGTGGGTCTGTCGCTCATTGCCGTTGCCAATTCCTGGATTCAATAGCAGAGGATGAGGTGTGAGTTTCAGGAAAATCAGCTAAGGCAGGGGCTTGAACTCGGGTGCAAATCAATGAGAAATATGGACACACCAGAAATCACACAAATAAGTGTACGACATTTAAACATGCAGACGATCGAAGAAAATATATTATCATCACGTAGGAAATCAATAATTCAATTATGAAATACGCATTATGAAAAATACCTACTGCAGCCGATCCATTATATATGGCGATGAACAGTCAATGCAAATTTGAAGAAGTCAAATTAAGCTACATAAAATCTAAAAGACAATCTTCCTCCCACTACGAACAAAATAAAAGAAGAAAAATTAAAATAGTTTCAATAGCTGCAACAGCTGTGGAAACATCATACAATATTGAAGCAAACATTTACAGGAGAGCATATGCTTTTGACATTGCCAGTGGTTTATTTAAACATCGTTGAATCAAGAATATCACACACACAATAGAACAGTAAAGCCCCCTTAGGTAAAACCATAAAGAACATATTGTTTAACCAATAACCAATATTCCTATACATAACATTTATGGAAATGCGTATTATAAGAACCATTTGGAATATGTGCAGATGGATATAGGGTAATGGTCTAGGAGATTACATCGGTCCGCGTCCTTCACTTGTAATATTATTATCAACCTGGGAAGGATGAAAGACGAAATAAACCCATGTGCTGGATTTTAGGAAGCAATTTGACGAAACTAATTCCTCGAAAGACAACTTATCTTCATGTTTTCTCTTTCTACATGTAAACTACACTGATTTATATGATTAGTACTATTGTTATGAGCTCTTATCATTGATGATGGTGATGATGGTGGGGATGGTGATGTTTGTGGTGATGGTGGTGATGGTGATGTTTATGGTGATGGTGGTGATGATGATAGTGATGATGGTGGTGATGTTTGTGGTGATGGTGGTGATGGTGATGATGGTGGTGATGGAGATGATGGTGGTGATGGAGATGATGGTGGTGATGATGGTGGAGATGGTGGTGATGGTGGTAATGATGATGGTGATGATGGTGGTGTTGATGGTGGTGATGGTGATGATGGTGGTGATGATGGTGGTGATTATAAAATTATGGTGATGATGGTGGTGATGGTGGTGATGGTGGTGACGGTGATGATGATGACGATGATGATGATGATGATGATGATGATGATGATGGTGATGATGGTGATGATGATGATGGTGGCGATGATGATGATGATGATGATGATAATGATGATGATGGTGGCGATGATGATGATGATGATGATGATGATGATGAAGCCAATTGTTTCCATAAATCAA
>OZ024759.1:31041836-31051836 GCA_964016885.1 Eledone cirrhosa | reverse complement strand
AACCAACATCAATGACTGAGATTCAAGGAATAACAATAACAATAATAATAATAATAATAATAATAATAATAATTGTGATAATGATGGTAATGGTGAGCGTTATCTTTAACAATTGATTTGAAATGATTATAATTGTCTTGTGGTGAATTAGATGAATGCAACACACTACGCAGGACAATATATTGGCAAACACACGTACACGAACACCTCTTGTACTGTATACACACACACACACGCACACACACACACACACACACACACATACACACACACATATACATACATATATATGTATATATACAGATATATACATATACATAATTGTTTTATTGTATATATATTTCAGTGAAATGGTTAATAATCATGCAATGGGTACAACATTGACAGTCTCCATGTGACACCATCAGACGCTCCTATAGTTATGTGATGTACTTATACTGGTATGTAGCTATGCCGCTGGTAAGATAATTACCATGTTGGTATGATGCGCGCGGACATATATGAAGTAACTCTATCGTAACACTAAGTCATAAATGAAAACTCCGTCACGATTAATCGCAAACATTTTGCTGGGACTACATTACTCTTTACAGAAGATTATTAGCTTTAGTGGGTAGCTGTAATGTTATCAAAGACACATTCCAACAGTGGTTGGAACATATGGATATATATTAAATCTGATGTGATACTTCCAATTGTAAAAATGACTACGTCTTCTAGATTACACAGAAACTCCAACTTACCCTGGCTCATATTTTTTCTTATAACATGGTATTTATTTGAAATTGCTAACACGTTTGGACCGAAATGCATTTCAATATAATCCTTTTATCAATAGGACTTAAGTATTATGATTGATTGCCCGCAAGCAAACTGTATCAAAAATATAATATTCTATGTATAATGGTGAATATATATTTCTCACAAAAATACTGTGTCAAACACAGATTTTCTTTTAAAAACGACAAAAACATTTCTCACTATATTTTCCACTTCAATATTTTCTTTGACATGGAATATATTATACAGAATATTAATTTGTGTTAAAAAAATAACCGTCGGTATCAATATAGTTAAGAGAACAAAGGTATTGTTTTTGTTATGAGTCGGTAGAGCTACAGACAAATCTTTCGTAATCTTTGTTCCAGCTCTTTACATTTTGCACGTCGGAAGCTGCTATTCATATCCGAACAACGGCGCATAAGTTTTAACTATTTCACAATTTCCACGGGTCCAGCTTGCTACTGTTCATAGGCGAACAATGGCGCATAAGCTTTTTTACTATTTCACATCACTACATCAGTTTACAGTATTCATTCTATGCACTAGCATCATATTATTTATTTCATGTATTATTCTTTTCTTTTTGAATATCGTTATATAATTACCTAATGTGTATAGCATTGTTTTATTAAATTTCACAAGAATAATTTCGAAATTTAATACCACCCTTAATGCTACATAATAAATTAGACGGCTGTTATTGTCCTCGAGTAACAAACACTATCCTTCCCATCATTACTCTCTATTTAATATCACCACCTCTCACAATTTTATTTAATTCGGTTTAACGTCCATAAAATTAACTTAATGTGTATTTTTTGGCTAATAATATTTCAAGCAAACACATTTATGTCAACGTGAAAATAGTTATTTAATTTTTCAAACTATATTAATTCGTTTAGGAATTAGATTATAGTCACTAGATATAATTTTCAAACTAAATGGTTTATTCCCTCTGAGAGAATCAATGTAGTACGTATCGTAAAAATCTTCCATTTAATTCCATGTTTGTCTAGCAATCAAATCTCACTATAAAGCATTTTATATTGTGTGTGAAGATCGAACTTTCGTACGTAAGAAACACCGAGGGAATAAATTTATCCACACACACACACACACACACACACACACACACACACACACACACACACACACACACACACATATATATATATATATATATATATATATATATATACACATATACATGTACTATATATATATATATATGCGTGTGTTTCTTATTGGCAACATGACCCCACAAAGCATAACAATATATATATATATATATATATATATATATATATATATATATATATATATATATCTGGTAGACACATATATTCCCACCAAAAAAAATCAAAACTGTCCCGTGAGAAGTTATTTACTCTCAGTCGCTTTACATCACGGGAATCAGGATGAGCATAGCTTTGATGACTCTCTGGTGACTTGAGACATACTTTAACCCTGTGATAGTCTAACGTCCTGTGTTGTGGCGTGTCATATACTCTCAGTTGCTTCACACCATGGAACCACGATGAGCATCGTCTTGATAAGTCTCTGGTCACTTGAGACATACTTTAATCCTGTGATAGACTAGCGTCCTCTCCTGTGGGGAGTCATGTGCTCTCAGTCGCTTCACACCACGCTTCGGTAAATTTATCTAAGATTAAATCCGGTTGGTTAAAATCCACATTTCATTTACAGATGTTTGTGTTTTCTTCAGTGTACAAACTTTAGTGATGGACGATTGGAAATTTGACAAATATTTCCTTATGCCAAATATGTTTCTCATGATTCTGTCCAGCATATGTATTTTTCCTTCCGATTCGTTTATATACTTCCTGCTATAGCTTTAGTAGCTATGAGATGTAAAAAGTAAATTATGCATATATTGCGAACACTTGTATCCATTCAAGTCTTTTCTGATTTATTGATATGCATAAACCTGACCATGTTTTAGATAAATAATTTAGATTTTGATATTTTTCAGCGCGTAATAGATTATCAGTTTCTGGTGACCTTGAATTTTCTACATACAATTTTTCATAGTTATATATTCTCTCTCTCTCATTTCTTTTCATGACATTTCAAATAAACATTTCTTTTATAATCTCATGTTGAAAAAAAATACAAAAACCACTTATTTGTATTTCCTGTCATATTTTGTGAGTGAAAGCTAATTCAAACTTGGGTTTATACGGAGTTAGCTCTGTTAGTTTGTTTACACGTGATACTCGATACGTGTAATACATTAGTTATATGAGTTAGAGATCAATAAAGGTACAAAACATTCCATCATTTCTTTTGCATTCATTTTTCTTTGTTTAATTTCATATATTTTATCACATCAGTCATATATTGTTCAATACTTTTGTTGGTTTTATTATTGTCATTACTATTATTACTATAAGGGAGGTGGATTGGCAGTATCGGTAGAGAGTCGGACACCATACTTTGCAGCATAGAGTTACGGCCCTTTATGGTCTGAGTTCAAATCCCGACGAGGTTAACTTTACCTTTCATCCTTACAGTGTCGATAAAATAAAGTACCAGTAATGCACTAGGGTAATTGCTGGCCTTGTGCCAAAGTAAAAAACAATTATCATACAAATGAGAAAGGTCATCGCTAGAACAGCCATTAAAACAGCTAAATGCTGTCAAAGGCAGCGATGGGCAAAAATGCCTCAGAGGACAGAGACCAGCGACCAGTGGTTGACAGTGAGGCAACCCACAAATTGGGTGACAGGCAGATGAAATATACACAAAATTGAAAGAGGGGAAGGACAAGGAGAAGTGTGTTGGCGTATACAAGTCACCGGAAGAAGGAAATAAAGGAAGGCGATGTACAAGACAAGTTTACACACACACACATCTTCACCGCCATCAGCTCTGAAACCAGCAAAATGGTTTCGCACGATTTATGAATTGGTCCCGACATTCTCATGTGAGATACTACTGCGTGTCATATCACACGCCAGTGTTTTTATTATGTTTGGAGCAATGTTCTTTAAGAATTGTTTATATTTACAACATATATATTTCTAGTGTTGTTTTATCTTCACAGAGCTCTGTAGAATATTTTTATATGAGGTTATTTATTCCTGTTATATTTTATTATATTATTTGCGGAGGCGGTGAAGGCTTGTTTTGTACATAATGTGTACCAAATAATAAATAATGTTTATCATATTTACATTAATAATAAAAAGTCTTCCATTAAAAGAATTATCAAATAATTTAATTTAAAAAGAAAGCTCTGCAGCGCTGGATGTAATTTTGAATTTGAGCTAAGATTCACTAAACATGTTAAATAATGCCTATAACTCAAAGAAACTAAAGAAACTAAAGAAACGTAAACATATGACTACACACGCGCGCAAACACACACACACACACACACACACACACACACACACACACACATATATATATATATATATATATGTATGTATGTATATATATATATGTATATATGTGTAAATATGTATATATATACATATGTACATGTATATATATATATATATATATATATATATATATATATATATATATATATATATATATATATATATATATATATATATATATATATATATATATATATATATATATATATTTCTATACATTTCCCTACCTATCTTCCGGGGTAATATTTTTTTCTCTATTTTGCTATTTTGTCTGCTGGGACCATAAGTCAGTTTTTGCTTGGGGTTCTACCTACCAGGGAATGTATATATATTCGTATCATTGATGTAAAGATGAAATAGTTTGTTGATATTTATGCTCACACGTACATATAATAAAAATGGACTATAGCTAACGTCTATTAACCATGGCATATATTTAACAGATGGTTCATAGCTCAATTAAATTTAAAAAAAGCGAGCTTTTATGTATAAACTAGAAATTACAAATATTCCTGAGTGGCTCGTGGGGACAGAGTCCTCAAACACTCCTTCCAGTGGGTCGTGTCAGAAGCAACCGTCTCCAACTGATCCGGTTGGAACCCCAAGCCAGACCAGCCAAGCTCAGGGATGTTATCCAACCATCTTGCTCAGGGTCTACCCCTGGGTCCTTTGCCGGTTGGTTTTTTCCTGTAAAATCTATCCAGCGATTCTTTCTTTAGACATTCTAACCGCATGTCCACAGTACCGGAGCTGTGATCTCGCAATTCATAGAAGTAGCGATTCTACTTGGAGTGACTCTCTGATCTCCGAGCTACGCACTTTATCGAATAACGTTACTCCAAAGACTCTTCGGAGAAATCCCATTTCAGCCGCTTGTATTCGCAGTCGTATTCTTTCGTTCATTACCCATTTGACACAGCCTGTATATAAATTTAACTTCTTAATATCCTTTATGTTCTGCTTATCGTTTCATAATTTCTAATGTCAGGAACGGTAAAGGTGATACGTGTGAAGTTTAAAATAATTTATTTTTGCTTTATTAGTTCTGTCTTTATTCTATATATCAATAGTAATTTGAAAACTAATTTGATTTGTTTTATCAATTTATTTTGTACTAAATCGGTTTTAGAAGAATATAAATGCAAATAACAAAACCTAATATATTTCTGAACACAAGTATATACAGTTGGAGCTAATATATAAATAATATGTTGATAAATATCTGAAATTATATAACGAATATAATATCAATTTACCTAACAGTAATATATTACAATATAAATGTAATTACTTATATTTTGTATATACATAATACTTAACAGAAGCGTCCGTGATAAACAAAACAAATTTGATTATTTTTGAATTTTCAAGCAATAATGTTATCGCAGCTTCGTTTCAACTTTGTCGTATCACACAATCGTATCGCACTACAGCATCGAGCCCATAATAGCCATGGAAATGGAATCAGAAAAAGAAAAAAAAGAAATGTGCTAAGGCCCGTTGTTAGAATCTCTCATGAGAGCTGGACAGCAGAAGATCTTCAAAGAAGGAAACCCACTCAAGCAAGTGTTTCGGCCTTTAACTCACAATTCCCACTGTAATGCAAAGGTAGGACATTCTTCTGCATCTTCCTGAGAGGGTCGTGGGGGAAGAGTCCTCAAACACTCTTTCCAGCGGGTCCTGTCAGAAGCAACTAATCTGGCTGGATTCTCAAGCGAGACCAGGCAAGCTCATGGAAGTTATCCAACCATCTTGCTCGAGGTCTATTCGCGATCGAATTCTTTCGGTCATTATCTAAGATAATGTGTGCGATTGTGTGAATGTATGTGTGTAAAAAAAAGGAAGGAAGGGGATGGTGAAAGCCCTATAGCAAAACAGAGGCTGGTGTTACGTTTGCTACTCTGTGTGAGTGTATGTGCATGTGTGTTTGTGTAAATGTATGTGTGTGTTTGTCTGAATGTATGTCTGTGCGTGTATATTTTTGTGTGTCTGTGTTTGTGAGTTTATATCTATAAACTCATAGACGCGTCAACGTATCGAAAAAAAAATTCTAGAACCATAGACGTCTACGTATGAGTTTAATATATCTAATTCTTTACCCAAATAAAATAGACGATTGCCAATGAGATACGAATCATTACATAAACAGCCAAACAATTAATTGTTTCTACTTTAGGCACAAGGCCAGCAATTACCCAGTGCATTACTGGTACTTTATTTTATCGACCCCGTAAGGATGAAAGGCAAAGTCAACCTCGGCGGGAATTGAACTCAGATCGTAAAGGGACGTAACTATGCTGGAAAGCATGGCGTCCGACCCTCTAAAACAATTAATATTACATTACTAGTCTCTGCTGTCAATTAACCACTCAGAGCTGGAAATGTTCAAACGTCTGATTGATCTTTGTGAGAACTATACCAACAGATGAACCATCATTATTATCAGCTAACAGATCACCTTTGCAGTGACCTAGTATTCAGAAATACACAATTAATATTAAATGGGTTGTAACAGTTGACGTTGAATATAAATTAAGTTTAAATCTAATTGTAAATTAACTAAAGAAGTATGTTAAAATTTGAAAGCTATTCGTAAAAAAAAAACAGACGAAGCAACCATCATTATCATAAACTCGTAAATCACCCATGGAGTGATGTATTATCGACATATGCACAATAAAAGCTAAATGGGTTGTATTAATGGTAGATGAATACATAATAAGTTTAAATCTAATTGTAAAATGTCAAGAATATTTTACATTCACATTAGTTTCGTCTAACTAAAGCCACGTATTGTAAACTCTCTCGAGTCTGGTTAGAGTATTATCTCATCTATCATCAGTGTGGTATCTAACCTGCCATGATAATAATATATATATATATATATATTTCGTTTCTGAATTTGTTTAGCAAGATTCTTTATCTGAAAACGTGTGTTGAAACCGATATTGTTATACTTTGGTGCTGCGTGTGTTTCTTATTGGCAACATGACCCTCCCAAAGTATAACAATATATGTATATGCAAAAGGTAAACGTAAACAGAAATAGCAACACGATCGGTACATATAGAAAGTAAATGGAAGGAATATATTAGGTTAACGCTTGAAATAGCAGGAAGAGGGTCTTAACGTTTCGAACGCTAGTCCTTCATAAGAAGAAAGAATGAGAAATTAGATAGATTGAAGGTACGGGCGGAGTGGAATAGGAAAAAATGTATTTAGAGAAAAATAACAGGTCCATTCATGTTGCCATCTCTTATACAAAGCTGAGAAAGTGTGTTTGTCTCCTACGTGTTGTGGTTATACAATCTGGCCACACACACCTGGTTGTTTCCTGGTTTATTCATGGTGTCACACTTTCCTTAACTTTGTGTATATACTTTTCGCAACATCGAGTACTTTGTGAACGCCTCAAACAATTCAACAGGTATCTGCCCTACTGTGGTCACAACTTCGATTTATACCAAAGAATATCTCCCCCTCACACTCCCCCCCCTCTCTCTCTCTCTCTTTATATATATATATATAAATCGAAGTTGTAACCGCAGTAGAGCAGATACCAGTTGAATTGTTTGAGGCGTAGCTGAGTGGTTAGAGAATTGGATTTGCAATCGTGAGGTTGTGAGTTCGATTCCCGCACCGGGCGATGCATTATGTCCTTGAGCAAGATACTTTATTTCATGTTGCTTCTTCTACCTGGAGTTGCGACCGATAGAGAGTATTAGCAATTAGAAAGACCAACGGAACCATTGTTTCCTCGGTCCGATTTGAGGAAAGTCGTTCGACATCACCAGCCACTGAGATAGCTCTCGCCAGTTGAATTAGAATATATATTTGTTTTCTCAAATGTTCATTATATTAGTTGAAGCGAAACGGAAATTTAATATTTCTATTTATTTCCCATGAGCATTAATGTCACCAGTGAAATGAAATTCATTGTACTGTAAAACGAACAAGTGCTTAGGTTACGGATAACTGGAAGCTAGCCGTAACGTAATTATTTTCAATATAAAGAGAAACGATATATATTCAAAATTTCATTTCTTAATATAATAATATTTATATTATATTAATATGAAAGCTATTTGAAAAGAATACACAACGAAATTGAATTCAGTGATTTTTTTTTCTTCTGATTTTGCAATATATTTCTCCCCCAAGACAATGGAAACAACACAATTTAGAGATAATTGTCTCCTATACAAACTAAAAATATGTAGAGGCATAAACTATTAAGATATGAATAAAACAATATTTATAGAATGCATAAATGCAAAACAAAAAATACAACTCACATCTACAAATACTTTCAAAATAATCATATACATGCATATAAAACTATTGTGTTAGGCTATAATTCTTGATCTGTCTATATAAAAAGGCGAATATTTTTGTTAATGGAGATTAATCTACGATGTATCATACTCCTTCTGCCTGCAAAGTTCCATTATATACTTTTATGAAATGGGTTTATTTCCAGTAAAAATTAGTTATGTCGGAATAGGCCCGATGATTTTAGAATAATTTTAGTAATTTAATGTTTATATTCTTGCTGTGCTGTCTATCTAAAACAATTGCTAACATGATATTGCTTTCATTCCAAATTGTAATATATATATATATATACACACATATATACACACACACACACACACACACACACACACACACACACACACACACACACACACACACACACACACACACACACACACACACACACACACACACACATATATATATATATAAACAGAAATAACAACATAATCGGTACAGTATATGGTAGGAATATATTAGGTTAACGCTGGCAATAGCAGGAAGAGGGTCTTAACTTTTCGGGCGCTAGTCTTTCATCAGAATAAAGAGTGAGAAATTAGATAGATTGAAGGGACGGACCGGATATATATATAGAGAGATAAAATTTGCTCCGGACATAACACCCGTGTCTGAAAGAACCCGCAGAAGTAGAATCAGCCAGATCCATACAAGGACCATGCCTCGAGCTACATGCCGGCGAAACACGAAATAAACTAAGTCCAGATGCATCACTGATTTTTCGTTTTCTTTATAATATATATATATATATATATATATATATATATATATATATATATATATATATATATATATATATATAGCAAAGAAAAAAAATCTATTGATCAGAAAAAATATCCAGAAAAAATATCAGAAAATAATTTAGGAAGTGACCGTGGATAAATCCAGTTTCAGGGTGGAAGTCTAATGATGGAATCCAACGTATTTGAGAATTCCACCTGTGTTTCTTTTCTCAATTCTATTTTTTCCGTTCCTTTCTCTACTCATTCTTTATTTCTCCATTTTATCTTTTATGTCTAAATCTATATTCTGATGAATGACTAGTGTCCGAAACATTGAGACTTTTTTCCTGTTATTTTAAGCGTTAAACTAATATATTTCTTCAATGAAGGTTAAGGCACTGCTAATACATCTTTCTCGTCCATAACACACTTTGCATATAAACAACATAATCAGTGACAAAACCACAATGAAATCAAAGAAGAGACAGCATTGACAGTTGACCAACAAGAAATATTAGTGACATAAAATAACCTTTAAAACAACCTTATATGACTTGTAGAAATGTAAAGATTAGTTACACAACATAATGGTATCTAATTCAGCAATTTTGAGGGAGGCGAATGTCGATTAAATCAACCCCAGTGCGTGACGGGTACTTTATTTTATCGACGCCGTAAGGATGAAAGACAAAGCTAATCTCGACAGGATTTGAACTCAGTATGTAAAGGGTGGTACGTCTATACTCTAAA
>OZ024759.1:31034336-31036836 GCA_964016885.1 Eledone cirrhosa | reverse complement strand
CTAGACTAATAGTCAATTGTTATCGACCTTAGTACTAGACTAATAGTCAATTTTTACCGACCCTAATACTAGACTAATAGTCAATTTTTACCGACCCTAATACTAGACTAATAGTCAATTTTTACCGACCCTAATACTAGACTAATAGTCAATTTTTACCAACCCTAATACTAGACTAATAGTCAATTTTTACCGACCCTAATACTAGACTAATAGTCAATTTTTACCGACCCTAATACTAGACTAATAGTCAATTTTTACCGACCCTAATACTAGACTAATAGTCAATTTTTACCGACCCTAATACTAGACTAATAGTCAATTTTTACCGACCCTAATACTAGACTAATAGTCAATTTTTACCGACCCTAATACTAGACTAATAGTCAATTTTTACCGACCCTAATACTAGACTAATAGTCAATTTTTACCGACCCTAATACTAGACTAATAGTCAATTTTTATCAACCCTAATACTCGACTAATAGTCAATTTTTATCAACCCTAATACTCGACTAATAGTCAATTTTTATCAACCCTAATACTAGACTAATAGTCAATTTTTACCGACCCTAATACTAGACTAATAGTCAATTATTATCGACCCTAGTACTAGACTAATAGTTAATTTTTATCGACCTCGAAAGGATGAAAGCAAAGTTGACGTCGGCGAGATTTGAACTGAGAGTGCGGAGAGTCAGAACGAATGTTGTAAAGTGTTCTACCCGATGTTTTGACAACTCTGCTAATTCGACGCCCCCTTGTCTAAATACAACAACATACAGTTTTACCTGATTAATCCTTGCAATTAATGATTTTTTCACAAATCTCTTCAAACATTTGATGTTATTTGTGAGGATATTTTACAATAAATCTACTTCTTATAGCGGCATGATAAATCTAATTGTTTGTATGAAGCACAATCGCGTGATACTCTTATATTAAGGCTAATCAAAATAATCCGAAGGGATTATTTCCTGTTAAAAGATCCTGCTTTACTCTTTTATTATATATTCTCGATGTTAGGTTTATTAATATCTCCAAAGTAAAGTGGTAAACTTCTTAAATGAAACAATGTGCATGCAAGGATATTGCGAATACTAATACATGTACATTTTACCGAATTGGATTAAGCTCCTGGAATTGACCTTCATCGCAATCATCTGAATGAAATATATCTAGCGAAAGTTTACTTGTCAATTATATAGTACATTCACTGTGTATCCCACACGGCTTCATAAAACTTGAGGTATTAGTCGACGACAGAACATCCAGGTGGTCAAATAAACTGCTAGAAATAGAAGCTAGATCTCCACCAAAGGAAATAATAATCTTGCCTTCTTCAAAATACAGTAAATATTGAAAGGGGACTGGGTCACAGGCTCTTGTCATTAGGCCACGGCCATGCTG
The DNA here is from genome assembly GCA_964016885.1 of Eledone cirrhosa. Lineage (NCBI taxonomy): Eukaryota > Metazoa > Mollusca > Cephalopoda > Octopoda > Eledonidae > Eledone > Eledone cirrhosa. Next base: position 31,035,426 of record OZ024759.1, on the reverse strand, counting down.
TAGTAACTCAGTTAAAAATTTTAGTGGAGATTCGGTGTAAAACTGTGACTGAGCCTCATTATGCTACTGGTAGCTTGTAACCCAGTACAACCTGTCGCATAATCGGGTCGTCGGCAACTAAATCGGCAACCCCACCAAATTTACTTAGTTTGGAGGGTGATTTTGGACACCCTGCAGGACAAAAGACAAAATCTAACAAAGGGTGGAAGAACTCATAAGAGTCAACAGCAATCTAAAAAAATAAAGATAAAAAAATAAAATCCTACCAAAACAATGGGTGGCTGGTGTTCCAGCTGCACGCATCGAAAGACTGGTGTAGTGGTTCTGAGAGCAATGCAGCTTTGCAGATGATCAATCCAAATTGACAATGGAAAGGCACTCCCGCTCGAGTTAGAAGAGAACTATTGACCTTCAGGAGAAGCAGCGACCCCTGCTTGTATTCAGCAACCGAAACAAATATGAAGTACACCAAATCGGATGCTCCTATGGGCGACCCTGGTTTTTCTTATCTGTGAGTATTAACCCGACCAGATTAGATTAGATTATTCTATTTTATTTTATCTCCGTAGCCTCGTGAAACGAGAGTTCTCCAAGTTGTACCGTTTTGTGTAGATAACACACATCTCAACCATATCTTATTTTATCTTACGGGATAGGTTTTGCCACTTCTTCGTTGGACCACCCCTCCTTTTACTATTGCATTTAACTGTCCACTTTACGGTCGTTTCAAAGATAGGCGCAGCACATGACTTAGCCGTTTCCTTTGTCTAGCTGTGCTGATATCTTCAACATTTTCCCTTCTTCAGGATTTATAAGTCCAACTTTATATATATATATATATATATATATATATATATACACATTTGTATTATAAATATAAATATTTGTATTATATATATATATATATATATATATATATATATATTTGTATGTAAAATTTAAACAGAAATAACAACACGATTGGTACAGTATATGGAAGGAATGTATCCGGTTAACGCTTGAAATAGCAGGAACAGAACAACTCACTGTTTGGTTGGTTTTCGCTTCTGTATCTTTTATATCAGTTAATTCATTCGGTCCTCAATGTTTA
>OZ024759.1:31021836-31024336 GCA_964016885.1 Eledone cirrhosa | reverse complement strand
TACTGGGATACATGTTACCAGTAGCACCAACTGGTGACCTGACACACACACACACACATATATATATATATATATATATATATATATATATATATATATATATATATATATAAGTAGTTACTCAACATTTATGAAGCATTTGTTCTCGGTATAGTTAACTGTTGTGGAACTATTTCTATCAAACTCGTCCCATGGACTCTACTACTACGACTACTACTAGAGATATAACCCTCCAGTGTTCTACAATTATATATATATATATATATATATATAAATGAACACTGGCGAGAGCTTCAAGATAGTAAATAATCATCTGTACTCCACCAACATGCTAAAATAGAACATAAGGGTAAATTAGAGAACATAGAAATAAAAATAGAATCTACATACAGAAAAGACGCAATGTTTAGACAAATCACAGAGGCAATAAACATAAATGAACTCCAACCAAAATTAAATAGAAAACATGAATGGAACAGCAACATCACAACTTACAATTAAGGACAAAATGAAAACACACACGCACATAGAACAAAAAACCAACCAGTAACATGTAAATAAACAAATATAAACACACACAGACACCCGGATGTAACACATGCGCAAACTAAGCACACAACACACACAAAAAACAAGATGGCGTAGGACAGAACAAAGGAGAGGAACCAGAACAAAGAAAAGAATCCCCAGTCATTGAAGAGGTCACAGAATGTGTGACGAAATAACTTTGACAATATATGAACAATCATCTGGTTGTAGAACCAACCAACCAACCGGAAATTTATAAATTCCTAAATTTATAAATTTATTATAATAAATTGAAGTGAAAGCAACTGGTGCGTGTGTTTTTTATTGGCAACATGACCCTCCCAAAGTATAACAATATCGGTTTCAACACACGTTTTCAGATAAAGAATCTTGCTAAACAAATTCAGAAACGAAATATATATATATATACCTACCAACCTTGATATCTATCAAGCTAGCTAACTAACTAGTTATCTAGGTAGCTATTAATAAATAGATATTTCGAAACTGTTAGGATCTTCCATACATCAAAAATCTGCTCAAGATTTGATTTATTGTAAGATTTCCTTTTTATAATTTTTTCCTCTATGGATTCCTTTGCCTTATATTTATTTTTATCTTTCATTTTGAAATATATTTCCAGTACAACACGAATATGTTATTGCTTCTCCTGATATATAATTTAAAATACATTTTAAGCAAAGATATATATATGTAAATATACTTCTTAAAGCATAGGAAGCATTGATTAGTCCCCCAGGGTCCATGGTCCCAAATATAAGGTATACACAATCTTACAATGTGTATGCTTTCATGTATATATGCATATATTTATACAAAACTGAACCCAAACACGAACACACATCAAACAAAACACTATACACACACGCAAACGCATGGGCAGAGAAGACAAAAAAATTAATAAATAAATAAATAAACAGACTAAATAAAGATGGCGTAAGCATACAATGCAACGGGAGGAAACATAATAGCACCACTGACGATGTTGCAGATGTGCAACGAAAGAACTTTGTTAGACTATATATATGTGTTTGTGTCTATATTGTATCTGTATTTTTGACCGTTGGCCAGTCAATGGTAACATTGAGGACCGAATAAATTAAATTAACCGATATAAAAGACACAGAAGCGAAATCCAACCAAACAGTGAGTGTGTTCTGTTATTAATTCTGGCAATATTATTACACAAATATGACTCTCCCCAAGTATAACAATATTTGTTGCGACACACGATTTCATATCAAAAACTTCGCAAAACTAATTCATCGCCGTTATATATATATATATATATATATATATATATATATATATATATATATATATATCCTGTGCGAAATTCTTTCCATGCTCACATTTCGACCAGGTTTGATGGTCTTTATTCTCTCTCGTCCACGATTTTACAGGACTTAAGTTAATCGATTTCAGGGACTTGACTACTTCTTCCTCACTTTTCGTAGCATTACCATCTTTGATTGTTTACAGTCTCACTTGTTCCCCTTATTTACGTGTCCCAACGACGTTCTTTAGCCGTTGCTCGCACCAACAGGAGGTATATGGTCTTTAAAGCGATGAAATACCAATGAAGGTTGGCAGATCACTGATGAAGGACAAAATTTATTCATATGTAACCCATTTGCAACCACGCAGTATGCCATGTTTTCATATTCATATATATATATATATATATATACATATATATATATATATATATATATATATATATATATATATATATATATATATATATATATATATGTATACTATATTAGGCGCCGAAACATCTTGATCTCCGTTTTACAGCTGATGAAGGATCTCTTTTCGTCTTTCCTTTCTTCTCTTGTTTCGTCCATACTACTATCTTAAACTTTGTTTACAGTAACCACACAGTTCTTTTCATTTCTTATAATGATATATATATATATATATATATATATACATATATTTATATCTG
>OZ024759.1:31006836-31009336 GCA_964016885.1 Eledone cirrhosa | reverse complement strand
ATATCAAAATGTGATATATGATAATATAAATATAATATATCGTAATGTAATGTTCTATACATTCAGAATATAATAGCAATCCTTTTTTTTTTCTTTTTAATAAAATACGATACAATATAGATATCGTTTTTTATTTGTTCCGCAAGATCCTTCGATGAGAAATAGCATGATACAATGTTTTATAAGCAATGCTCTTAAAAAAGGAAAAGAAAGAAAACTGGTACTCCATCGGTTGCGACGACGAGTGTTCTATTTGATACAAACACCCTGCTTTGGAAAATGAACATATTATGTGACTGCAGTGTAACACAGTCTCTCTTCAATTTCTGTGCATATTGTCAATTACGATTTTATTTAATGTATCATATGTACATGCATGTATATTTGCGTACAATATCAATATGCACATTACACATGCTAGCAGAAAAACCACCCGAAGAGTAGTTTTTCTGCCAGTGTATCTAAATGACTTATAAATGTATTTAAACCATGATTGATGCCGTCTCTGTTTTAGCAGCTTATCGTATTCTATCTTACGCATCAAGAATAAGTAGGCTCCATGCCCTGCCCTCCTTCTGCACTGGCACGCAGCTAGAAAACCATAGCCTGCGAATCGGCGTTTCCCTGAGGCTCAGCCTCCGGATCTGCCAGCCACACCAATGTCGCTGCGGTTCCACCGTGGACTCTTTCGAACTCCACCCGCTTTCCTGTTTGCCACCCACAGTGCAGGCCGCATTCCACGCCATGCTGCCTTCCACGAGGTCATTAAGCATGGCTTGGACGCTGCAGGCTCCCCCTTCCCAGCTAGAGCCAGTGGGGCTGGATCGAGGGGACGGCAAAAGACCAGATGGCAATGACCATCTTCCCGTTCCGCGGTGGAAAACCCCTCGTCTGAGATTCCACTTGCACCGACACTTTCTGCAGCCGCAACCTGGTGCAGCCTGCGACTGACCCAAGTTCTGCTGCACGTCGGGCTGAGGGGGCCAATCTCCTCAAATACCGGTCGCTCTCAGACAGGTTTGCGGTCGTACCTCTGGCAGTGGAGACTTCTGGTGTCCTCGGCCCCAGGGCTACCTCCTTACTGGCCAGCCGCAGGTGTGAGTCCCGCGAGTTGGAGTGGCTTTTCCAGCGCGTCTCCCTTGCCATGCCTCGGGGAAACGCCTTCTCTATTCTGTCCGCCGGGGCTGTGGGTGGGCCCCATCGCGTACCATTGTAATTGTTGTATACAGATATTATATTACGTTGTAGTAGAAGCTGATATATATATATATATATATATATATATATTATATATATATATATATATATATATATATATATATATATAGTGACGAAACATAAGTCAATTGCATGAACTCATAATCCTTTATTTACTGCTATATATATATTTCGATGATAGCCATTGAATGGCTATGACCTCATCAGGCAGTTAATCAGTTCTTAGATATGCCAGCTCTATGTTTATAGTGTTGATGGTATCAGAGCCTTGGAACATATATATATATATATATATATATATATATATATATATATATATATATATATATGTCGTCTTCAGAATTAGAATGACAATCAAGATCTACAAATAATTATGGTGATAGTTAGCCACAATACCGTCCTCAAATCATAACCTCCCTTCTATAAAAGAAAGAGAAATGATACTGCTCTGCACAAATCGACAAAAATTATGTTTTGTTAGCAGTGATAGAGTTGTTTTACAAGGGTTTTTATATGAAATCGTATGTTTCAAATAGATATTGTTATATTTGGAGAGGGCCACGTTGTCCTAATATTGCCAGAAAAATATAGTAAAACACACTCACTGTTTGGTTTGGTTTAGTTTCGCTTCAGTATATCTTTATATTTCTATGAATAATTTAACTGGCAATCAATGTTTATTATTGATTGACCAACAGATAAAAATATAACTAGAAATATAGTATATAAATATATATGCCGCCAAACATTTTGTTCGACGCTCTAACGATTCTACTCAAAGCTCTCCACAAAGAAAATATGAATAATGGGAAGTATGAAATTCACATCTTTTATTCAGGTATTAACATTCTAACTATCTATCTATCTATCTAAGGCGGGTAAAATTCCCGAGATCCATGGACGAGTTCTCTCCAGCGGTCTCTGTCCCTCATTATCGCTGCCATGTCCTGCATCTCCAACAGACCAGTGTCTGTCCTTAGGGCATCAACATACGTTAACCTTGGTCTTCCTCTTCTAGTGTGTCCATGTATATATATATTATTATTGAAACAAAATCGTCATTTAGACTCACTCTAAAATCCCATTTTATGGCGTTCATCTATTTAATGTAAATAAATAATGTGAAAGCAGACACTGGCAATTTTCCTTACAAAGGCCACCAAGAAAATGATCCGCCATATATTTAAACATTGCACATTTAAAGAATAGTAATAACTTAAAGCATTTCGCAAATCATATGAATCAATACGGAATCATACATCAAGAATTATATATATTTTAT
>OZ024759.1:30976836-30991836 GCA_964016885.1 Eledone cirrhosa | reverse complement strand
CATCCTACGGTGAAAATGTCGAATACGGTTTATACAGCGTTACGTTAATTCTCTTCCTGTGTTTAACGTGACTCGCCCAGAGACAGCAGAAGACTTCGGATTATTTTCAACAGGAAGGAAATCACGCTAACTGTTAGTTAATGATGCAGATAATTAAGAAAGATTTGCTAATTTGAAATCAGGTTTGCAAACCATGTATGTGTGAATGTGGAATGACACGGATTCTATCAACGATTATATTTCACAGTTTGGCTTCTGAAACATATCTTGCTTTGATTTGATAAAAAAATTATAATTGCAATCACACAGAGGATTTTAAATAAATAGTAAGTGCACGTAGTTACAAGAATGGGCTGAAGCGTTCATAGCCTGGCTATGAAGGAGTGATGTTAGAGCTACGAAAACTTGCATGCATTAATTTCAACTCTTCTTATTAAAAACTGCATCCTTTCTTCCCAAGAGGAACTATGTTGAAAAATAAACCTAATTTGGTAATTCCATGAGAGTATTTTGGTCAGCCTATGAAGGAGTGATTCTAGAGTTGTAAAATCTTGCATGCATTAATTTCAACTATTCTTATTGATAACTGTATTATTTCTTTCCAGAGACTATGTTGAAAAATAAACCTCATTTGGTCATTCCATGAGAGCATCTTGATCAGCCTATGAAAGTTTCAGCCTATTTCAATTCTTTCTATTAATAACTGCATTGTTTCTTTCCAGAGACTATGTTGAAAAATAAACGTTATTTGGTCATTGCATGAAAGTATCTTGGTCAGCTTATGAACTTTTCAGCTTATAAACCAATTAAGCCAACCTTTGTAATATGTGGTTCTTTGGTATATCATGATTGTTTAAATTGTTTTCTATATCTTGTCACGTCGTGTAGTAATTCTAAGCTTATAGGTGTGGATTAATGTCACTGAATAAAATATTACGGGTGGCCATTATTAACTAATAACGTAACAGTATTAAGATAGCGTGTCAATTTCCTAGATCAATGGATATATATATTCGTTTCAGCACACGCGGTATCCTGATATTTAGAATTCAATTTCCTTTAATAAAATATCATCACACCTAACTTCCGTCTTGCGTAATTCTTCATGCTTCATCCCTTATTTTAGATTCAGAATATATCTATTAATCATTGGTTTAGTATTAATTAGTTTGTTTAACCTTATTGGTTGCTGTTTCAAATGGAATTGCCAAAGAACAAGAGAAAGTTTCTCAAGACGAGACATTAAAGCCTTAAAGATTCAGCAAGGGATAACTGTGACGAGTTATTCCTAGATCGTTTAAGATTACTTCTCCTCATTATGATAGAATGTTACTAGATATCTGTCATCTCATCTCATCTGTCTCGTAGTATGGTGGACGGTTGGGGCGCCACAGATGACCTGGCAACCAGCTCCTTCCATTCCTCTCGCCTCTCCGCCTTCCTCATGGTTGTACCCAGCCTCATGCCTGTCCATTCCGGGATGCTGTCCTCCCATCTATTTTTCTGTCTGCCTCTCTTCCTCCCTCCTTGTATTGTTCCCTGCAGGACAGTCTTGGCAAGCCCTCTAGATCTTGTCACGTACCCGAACCATCTCATTTTGCGTTGTTTTACAATGGTCAGTTGGTCTTCGTAGGGCCCGATGGCTTGCCAAATTTTGTTTCGCACCTTTGTCATGTATGCTTGTAGCTTTACCAACAGCTTCCTATTTCTGCCTGTTGGTGTTGAGACCTCAGATGTCCCCGATCGCGCACCTGCTGATTTCCTCCGAAAAATTGGAAAGAGGAGAGCTTGTCCGAGGAAGGATCCTGGTGAGGTGGAGTGGCTGTTACATCGGCTGTCGTCGGTTAACTATTCTCCGTGGAAATGCCTTTGCCGTTTTGTTTGTGGGGCACAGATGCCGTTTGAAAATTCATTGCAGTATTTCGTTAAGGGACCCTACGTTCTGGTTTTCAAACTCACCCAGAGTTGCTTTACCATTCATTCTTCTGGGGTAGATAAAATAAAATACCTGTCATGTGCCCGGATCGCTTTAATTGATTTCCTCCACACTTCGAAATAATTGCTGGCTTTGTGCCTAAAATTGGAGTCAATTATTCCACCCATTAACTGAAGACAACACAGTCGCTATTGTTTTAATTTAATTAACAGTTTTTGTTGTTTCTTAAAGTCTGCTTTTGTTATTAACAGCTTGTCTAGTAGATAAATTAATTGAAGAACCACGAAGACAAACTCATTTAGAGACTTATATATTCGTGGTTGTTTCTTAACAATATTATCTAGAAATTACCATATCATATCACAGGCATCTAGATTACAGACGAATGAGGTGAAGGCTGACAATATAAATGTATGCGAGACGTAATTCAATATCTGAATCATTAGAAGAGATTTCACCTACATACTTATCTACGTTACAGATGAGATACAAGCTGAGCAATATATATGATATAACAATAACATAAACACAAACAAATATACGAAGAACAGTCTCAACTACCTGGTATTTCATTTGACTGCGCAAATCAATAACTTAATTATCCTTGGCAGATCGAAACCTAGGGTCATCCGAAACGAGGATTTATTTGAATATAAGAAAACGATTTACAAAAACAGTGTCATTTTACCAAATGTGTTTGGTGTATATGTATACGTATGCGTATATATATGTGTATATGTATGTGTATATGTATGTGTTTATGTATGTGTATATATATATGTATGTGTATGCATCAATGAATCAAACACACGTGATCGTGTATTACTGAATTAATTAATTCCGCTATACATAGACATATATATTTTATGTTTTCCTTTGAGTAGGAAATTATGCTAATTTCTGATTTATAATAGATACATTTTAAACTCAAGCATCCTTGCCCTTCATCAAAGATCTCGTTATCTAAGGTTAGGTTTTCAACGATAATCTTGATGTTTGTGATATATTAAGGGGGTCGATAAAATAAACTACCAGTAACGCACGGGGGTCGAAAGAAAAATTATAGAGATAGAGAGGTGATAGAATGATAGAGATGAAGGGAAATATAATTGTTTCTACTTTTGGCAAAAGGTCAGCAATTATCCCAGTGCATTACTTGTACTTTATTTTATCGACCCCGTAAGGACGAAAGGCAAAGTTAACCTCGGCGGGATTTGAACTCAGATCATAAAGGGTCGTAACTCTATGCTGAAAAGTATGGCGTCCGACCTTCTCCCGATATTGCCAATCCACCGCAGAGAAATGGAATGATTGAGAGATGGAGAGAGATAGAGACAGAGAGTTAGGTATATAGAGGGGGTGCTAGAGAGGTTGAGATAGCAAGGTAGAGAGTAAATCGAGAAGAAGAAGAAGAAGAAGAAGAAGAAGAAGAAGAAGAAGAAGAAGAAGAAGAAGAAGAAAAAGAAGAAGAAGAAGAAGAAGAAGAAGAAGAAGAAGAAGAAGGAACGATCGATTTTCGTCAAATCGGACCGAGGATACAATGTTTCCATTGGTCTTTACAATTGCAAATACTATCTATCGGTCGCAACTCCAGGTAGAAGGAGCAACGTGAAATAAAGGGTCTTGTTCAAGGAGAAAACTCATCGCCCGGTCCGGGACTCGAACTCACTACCTCATGATTGCGAATCCAATTCTACTTGTAGTTGCGACCGATAGATAGTATTAACAATTGGAAAGACCAATGGAAACGAGATGAAAGAGAAAAAGAAATATGGCCGAATGGTAAAAAGTGAGTTTCGCAGTCACAAGATCCCGGATGTGTTTCTGCTGATAGTGTATTACTGAATTTGTTAATTCCGCTATAAATATACATATACATTTTATGTTTTCCTCTGAGTAGGAAATTATGCTAATTTCAGATTTATGATAGTTTAATTCTAAACTTAAGCATTGTTGCCCTTTAATCATCTCGTTTTCTAAGGTTAAATTTTCAACGATAATCTTGATGTTTGTGACTTATTAAGGAGGGTCGTTAAAATAAACTACCAGTAACGCACGGAGGTAGACTTAATCGATTGACAGTATCAGTTGAGCGTCGAACAACCCTCATGATTGCGGCATAGAGTAATGGCCATTTACGTTCTAAGTTCAAAAACCGCCGAGATGAGGTTAGCTTTGCCTTTCATGCTTACGGGGTAGATAAAATAAATAAAGTACCAGTCACGCACTGGGGTCGATTTAATCGACTTTCCCCTTCTCCAAAATTGATGGCCTTGTATCTATATAATCAACCATCCTTACGGGATCGATAAATATGGTACAAGTAATACACTGGGGTGAATTTTAATCGAATTTTACCTCCCGTCGCAATAGCTGGCCTTGTGACTTAAGTAGAAACAATAATTGTTATATATCTAGCGGCCCTCGTAGCCAATAAATAATTCATTATTCGGTGTATTGAGATATTTGCATACATCATTGCAAAGTTGAGGAGCGTATTTCTTTTTTCTTCTTCAGTTAACAGTCTCAAGTGTACTGGGAAATAAGCCATGTTTTGGTAATTATGCGTTCACACACACACACAAACATATATATATATATATATACATAAACACACACACACACACATATATATATATATAAAGACATATATACGTATACATACATACATGAACATATATCTACATATACACATTCATACATAAATATATCTAGATAAACATACATACATGAATATATCTACATATATCTACAGATATATGTATATATATATATATATATATATATGCATACATATAAACATATATATATATATATATATATATATATATATATATATATACATACATATAAACATATATATATATACATATTTATGCATACATATAAATATGTATAAATATATATAAATATATATACCTACATATAAATATATATACATACATATAAATATATATATTCATACATATACGTATATATGTATACATATACATATATATACATATAAATATATATACATTCATGTACATATACATATACATACATATATATAAATACATATGCATAAATAAACATATACTATATATATATATATATATATAAATGTATATAAATATTTATATATATATATATATATACACAAATATATATATATATATATCTACATATGTTAAGACATTGATGTATTGTATTATTAGCATGTATTGAAGAATATATACACACTTTAGAGTTTAGGTTGTTTGAATAAAGCAAGCTGTAGACAAAGTTCTATCACGTAGCCCCCAAATACGAGAATCTAATAAATTTAGATATTTAGACGTTACGACCATCCATAATGTATAATCGATACGAGGTTATCTGGCTTAACGACTCGATAGAGCATTATTTATATATATTTAATGAGTTTATAAGTATCATCTTTACAAATATTACCGCGTATTGTGAAAATTTATTTTAATAATATCGCATATATGGCCATGAAAGTGTGACTTTAAAATATCGCATAATTTTATTTCTTCTGAAGTTACTTTCCTAATCTCTTCTCCTATGGTGGGAAGAATGTTAAAATATGGCTTCTAGAATTCTTAACTTTTTATATCTTTTACCATCTCCTAGTTGCTTTGCCAGAGAAGTACCGTGATGTATTGCTTGATATATATATATATATATATATATATATATATATATATATATATATATATATATATATAGATATATATGTACGTATGTATATATATATATGTGTGTGTGTATATATGTATATATATATGTGTATGTATATATATATGCATATGTATGTATATATATATATATACATATTTATGTATGTATATATATGTGTATAAATAAATAAATATATATATATATGTATGTATATATATATGTGTATAAATAAATAAATATATATATTTATATATATATATATATATATATATTTATACATACATATATATATTCGATTGTTTGTTTAACCAGAAGTCATTCGTCATATTTTACAAACTGTGCTGTGTTCTGTTGTTCAACGTGAACTAAAACTCTTCAGTTAGTTCTCTGAGATAACCATAAGATGATTCATTCATGTATAATATTGGACAAAAACCAATAACTACTTTACAGTAATAACTATGAATGTATTTATGCAAGTATTTGTCTATGTATCTATATATATGCATGTATATATGTCTATAAGCATGTATAGGAATATATGTATGTATATGTATAAGTATATATGTATATTTATATATATATTTGTAAATGTCTTTGATTGTATGTGTATACGTATGTAGATATTTATGTATGTATGTAAATATATATATATATGTATGTAGATATTTATGTATGTATATAACTATACATAGAGAGAGAGATGGAGCCGATGACAGTGGGAGTTCGGCTCTTCTGTGTTCGGACCTGGTGTGCAGCGTCGAACTACAGATAGTCAGTTACTCTTGATCGATATTGTATCTATCCAGAATTGTCGGGTAGACCACTTAACTAAGCTCCTTAACACCTCACAAATAATGTCACAACTATATATAAAATTATAAACACAACTGAGCTCCTTAACAGCTCACAACTAATGTCACAACTATATACACAATTATAAACACAACTGAGCTCCTTAACAGCTCACAACTAATGTCACAACTATATACACAATTACATACACAACTAAGCTCCTTAACACCTCGCAACTAATGTCACAACTATATACACAATTATAAACACAACTGAGCTCCTTAACAGCTCACAACTAATGTCACAACTATATATACAATTATATACACAACTGAGCTCCTTAACAGCTCACAACTAATGTCACAACTATATATACAATTATATACACAACTGAGCTCCTTAACACCTCGCAACTAATGTCACAACTATATACACAATTATAAACACAACTGAGCTCCTTAACAGCTCACAACTAATGTCACAACTATATATACAATTATATACACAACTAAGCTCCTTAACACCTCGCAACTAATGTCACAACTATATATACAATTATATACACAACTGAGCTCCTTAACACCTCGCAACTAATGTCACAACTATATATACAATTATATACACAACTAAGCTCCTTAACACCTCGCAACTAATGTCACAACTATATACACAATTATAAACACAACTGAGCTCCTTAACAGCTCACAACTAATGTCACAACTATATATACAATTATATACACAACTGAGCTCCTTAACAGCTCACAACTAATGTCACAACTATATACACAATTATAAACACAACTGAGCTCCTTAACAGCTCACAACTAATGTCACAACTATATATACAATTATATACACAACTGAGCTCCTTAACAGCTCACAACTAATGTCACAACTATATACACAATTATAAACACAACTGAGCTCCTTAACAGCTCACAACTAATGTCACAACTATATACACAATTATAAACACAACTAAGCTCCTTAACACCTCGCAACTAATGTCACAACTATATATACAATTATATACACAACTGAGCTCCTTAACAGCTCACAACTAATGTCACAACTATATACACAATTATATACACAAGTAACCTCCTTAACACCTCACAACTAATGTCACAACTATATACACAATTATAAACACAACTGAGCTCCTTAACAGCTCACAACTAATGTCACAACTATATACACAATTATATACACAACTGAGCTCCTTAACAGCTCACAACTAATGTCACAACTATATACACAATTATATACACAAGTAACCTCCTTAACACCTCGCAACTAATGTCACAACTATATACACAACTGAGCTCCTTAACAGCTCACAACTAATGTTACCACTATATACACAATTATATATACAACTAAGCTCCTTAACACCTCGCAACTAATGTCAACATAAGTTTTATTGAAAGAATAGAAACCTATCATAATGTAAAAGATATGGCATCAGAATTAACTTCGTTTTGAGCATACAGCTGATGTAGGTATGTATGTATGTTCTTCTGGTTTTATAATTTCACAAATTTTTTCCCAAAACAGAGAGAGTCGGTTTCTAACATAGACGCAAGACTCTCTCATTGGAATTTAAACAACAACAACTAGGTAGATTATGAATGCATGCATGTGTAGATATGGATGTTGTTGTATGTGTGGATGTGTATGTTTTGAGTTGTATGTGTGCATGTGTATATACTTTGCATCTGTAGATGTATATATGCAGTTAGATGCAACATTTTTGCAATGTTTTACATATTTTTACTGTTCCATTAATGGATTGTACTTGTAATTTCCTAACTAGTTGTGTTCTTTCTGTTCCTGTGAAGCCTGGCTTCTCAAGATTTGTATTGAGGCAATAACTAACATATCCCAGTGCCCCAATAGTCACAGGCATAAATCTGAAGGTTTAATCAGGGTGGAGTATCTGCAGATTTCTCATGTATGTATGTATGTATGTATGTATGTATGTATGTATGTATGTATGTATGTATGTATGTATGTATGTATGTATGTATGTATGTATGTATATATATATATATATATATATATATATACACATGTATGTAGGTATGTATATATATATATATATACACACATGTATGTATGTATATATATATATATATATACACATGTGTGTAGGTATGTATATATATATATATATATATATATATACACATGTATGTATGTAAATATATATATATATATACATGCATGTAAGTATGTATATATATATATATATGTAGGTATGTGTGTAGGTATATATATATATGCATAAATTTGCGCTGTCTGGTGAATGAAAAACATGACAGAAAACTTGTTACAATTTGGCCTGTTCTTAGAAGCGAGGAAATACGAGATTCTACGCCGTATTTGTTGTTGCTGGGGCGACTGGACTTGGCAAAAGTACATCTAGCTATGGTTGCTTTTATTGTAACTCGAAACCGCCCGTCTCACCACCCCAACAATGAACATAACTTATCAACAATCCTCCCCCAATGGCATCTAAAATTGAAAGGAAGGAAAGAAAGAATGTCACAGATGCTATAAAGCTGTCAAAATGAACAACTCAAGTTTATGCATTTGACCATTTCTACAATACATTCCGCATTGCAACATTATTTCTCTAGAATTTCTAAGGCGGTGGATTGACAGTATCGGTAGAGGGTCGGACGCCATGCTTTGAAGCATAGAGTTACCTCCCTGTATGATCTGAGTTCAAATCCCGCCGAGGTTAACTTTGCCTTTCATCCTTCCAGGGTCGATAAAATAAAATACCAGTAATACACTGATATAATTGCTGGCCTTGTGCCAAAAGTAGAAACAATTATTTCTCTAGAATTTCCTTTCCAAAAGGTTTTACATTGTAAAGGATTTAAATAACAATAATGTTAACACATATAACATATATAACATATATAACATATAATATATATAACATATGTAACATATATAACATATATAACAATATATAACAATATAAACAACGTATGTCTTCTGTTGTACAATAGAAATATCTCTTCTATGCTCTATGGTGCGAACATAACATTTTGGAAAATATTGTAGATGTTTTTAATCCTGTATAACAGAATCAATACAAACAAGGAAACCAGATTTGGTCACATTTATAATCATGTGAACAGTTATAAAAGTAGTAAAGATTACATAAAGAAAACAAAACACAACAAAACAAAAGAAACCACAAAACAGCAAAAAAACAAAACAAAAAAAACCAAAAAAACCCCAGAAAAAACCCTCAGAAAAGATTTGAAATAAATGAATAAAATAAACAAAATAAAATAAAATGAAATAAAATAAATATATATGTTCAGTGGAAAGTAGGACTGGTGATTAGTGAGAGGTGGTCTACAAAATTACACGAATTACAACCAGATAGAAGCGAAGCAGAAAACGGTACACGAAAATAACGAATGTAATGCAGGCGTATGTCATACGACATATTGGCTTGAAATTTATAATTATGAATGAGAGAGAGAGAGAGAGAGAGAGAGAGAGAGAGAGAGAGAGAGAGAGAGAGAGAGAGAGAGATTTGTAAAAGACATAAAAATACCACAAACAATGATAATAATAGTATTTCGTTTAATGAACCATCACGAGAAACATCTGATGGCCGTAAACATAGCTAAATACGTACTTATATTCTCTCCTAACTGACGTCAGTACTAAACCGTGATTGGAGACTGTCGTAGGGTAAACATATCCTGGAATTTATGGTGGAAATAATTTAACACTTTCTCCACCGCTTAGTTGGCGTATAGAAGACAATGAATATATATATATATATATATATATATATATATATATATATATATATATATATATATATATATATATATATATATATATATATATATACATATATATATATATATATATATATATATATATATATATATATATATATATATATATATATATATATATTTATACATGTATATATATATATACATATATATATATATATATATATATTTATACATGTATATATATATATACATACATATATATATATGTATATATATATACATGTATATATATATATATATACATACATATATATACATGTATATATACATACATACATATATATATATATATATATATATATATATATATATATATATATATATATATATATATAAAGAATGAATAATAACAGGTAGACATCATAAAAAGGTAATTTATTCTGTGTGCTTACAAATGTTTCCACGGTGGTTATACAGCCTAGTTATGCTATGTGCAAATTTATAACTATTTGCAAAACTCAATTATCAAATGCTGTGACCACTGTATCCTCAGAGCAGAATGGTTAAAATGTAAAAGGTAAATACCCATTAAGTGAGGTTATTGGGGAAGATAGAGTAGAAAAGGAAGAGAGAAAGAAGGGGAAAGGGAGAGGGAGAGAGAGATATGCAGGGGAGGGAGAAATGGGAGAGAGTAGTTTATAGAATACAGATATCTTAATCAAAATGTTGTGGTAGGGGTTTTATTATACTGGTTACTCTTAAAGCGACAACCTTAAGCGATACGTTGATAGTTAAGGTTGGAATTATTTATTGCCACAGAGGGCAGGTTCATAGATGTGGGAATGGTGAAAGAAAAAAGGTATAGTAAAACAGCGGTTGGCGTTCCATATGCTACGCTGTGTGTATGTGTATGTGTGTGTTTATGTGAATGTATGTCTGTGAGTGTATTTTTGTAAGTGTGTCTGTGTTTGCGCGCTTATATTTATATACCCATACATATAACTGTATACACACACACATAGACATACAAGATACTAAGTTGTTACTTAAGTCCAACTTACTTATCACTATCATTATCAGAGCGGTAGATTGGCAGGTGTTACGTCCCTTTACGATCTGAGTTCAAATCCCGCCGAGGTTAACTTTGCCTTTCATCCTTACGGGGTCAATAAAATATTCTACCAGTAATACACTGGGATAATTGCTAGCTTTGTGCCAAAAATAGAAACAATTAGCATTATTATATATAAATACACACATATAAATATATGTAAATATACATATGTATGTGTATTATATATATATATATGTATATATATATATATATATATATATATATAACTACACACACTAACACATATATACATATCTGTTTATATATAGAGAAAGACGAAATAACGAGTTATATAGATATATAGATATAATTGTAATGGTATATATATAAATATATATATATCCATACAAGGACCATGACTCGAGCTACATGCCGGCGAAACATTTGTAACACGAAATAAACTAAGTCCAGATGCATCACTGATTTTTCGTTTTCTTGATAATATCTACACTCTACTCTGATGAATATCGAGTGCTAATATTGGCATACCGCCTACGGAAGCACCATAGCTACCACTATACACAAATATATAAATATATATATATATAATTATACTTATACATATGTATATATTTCTGTTTTCTGAATCTGATAGCAGTAGCAAACAATATCATGTATATACGCATGTAGACACGGGTTTGCAGCAAAGAATGGCCCTCAAAATCTCCTACCATATTTTACATCGATAACTTGCCATGGCAACACCGGGTATCTCTGCTACTATTCAATAAGTATTTAATTAAAACAAATACACGGTTTATATTAAATACACACTCTCATCTATCTACATATCTTTTGAAAATAAATGAAAATTAATGAAAAGCAAACGTAATTCGTATCTTTTGAATTAATATCTTGTAGAAAATCAACGAGGTTTTTCATCTATGGCATATTGCACATTATGTATGATTAGATGTCATACATACCATGTAAGATTTCGTTTCTATTGTATATATATACTCACGTCTTTAAATCAATTTACATGGCAAATAATAGTATTGAATGCTTTCGTGAACGTTAAGAAATAACTGTGTTACAAGCTGTGGAGATTATTCTTAAGAAAGTATTCACCATTATTCGCATCATCATGGCGCCGACAAATATGCATATATATATATATATATATAAATATATATATATATATATATATATATATATATATATATGGAAACATGTATAGGCATGTACAGAGAGTTACATGTATGTATGCGTATATGTATAATATATATATATAATATATATGTATAAGTATGTACAGAGAGTTACATGTATGTATGCGTATATATATATATATAATATATACATATATATATATATGAACAAGAATTGGTTGTACTCATATACACCACCATGTTGACGAACACCAGTTCTGTCATACATTGGGATTGGCAGTATCGGTAGAAGGTCGGAGACGCCACGCTTTAAAGCATGGAGTTGCGCCCCTTTATGGTTCAAATCCCGCCGAGGTTAACTTTGCCTTTCATTCTTACGGGGTCGATAAAATAAAGTACCAGTAATGCACTGGGATAATTGCTGGCCTTGTGCCAAAAGTAGAAACAATTATTTACGAGGGTCAGCAGAAACATACAGAGGGTGACTATGAATGATTGATGCTAGGGCTGTAAAATCTTTCAAGCATTAATTTCACCTCTTTTTATTAATAACTGTCCTGTCCTTCCAGGAATATGTTGAAAAATAAACCACATTTAGTAATTCCCTGAGAGTATCTTGGTCATCTTATGAACTGTTTAGCCTATTTCAACTTTTCTTATTAATAATTGAATTGTTACTTTCCAGGGACTATGTTGAAAAGTAAACAACATTTGGTCATTCCATGAGAGTATCTATCTCAGTCTATAAACCTTTAAGCCAAATCTCGTATATTATATATGTCCTGCTACAGGTTTTAACATTCATCGTAATAATACATATTCTCTCTCTTCAAAACTAAAAACAATATAATAAGTATCAAAGCTGTTTGGAATACACGGTCTATTGAATGATGCTGCAAATAATTTATCTGAACATCTACTGGAAATATATATATATATATATATATATATATATATATATATATATATATAACGAAGGAAATGTGGCAAGGAACCAAGTGGACCATAACGCACCAAAGTACTCAATACTTAGGGCAGTAGAGTGGGTAATAGGAACGAGTAGGACCCCGACGGCTGAGCTCAAGCCGTTTCGACGGCTAATTCTGAACTAAATGCATTTAGTCCAGAATTAGCCGTCCAAACGGCTTGAGCTCAGCCGTCGGGGTTCTACTCGTTCCTATATATATATATATATAGACTTTGGTGTCTAGCCAAAAATTATTTTAAATTAAATAATTTCTCGGCCATAGAAACCAATAGATATCGTGTGAAAATGTTGAACCTTATTATCGCTATTAATGTGAATTTTATGTAGTACACACTTTACTTAGCGTTGTTCAATTTAAACAGTGACGAATATAGGTTAGGAATATACATAAAAAGAATGTGTCGTTCGAATTTCTAAGTGAATTGATCGGATTATATTTTACTATATTCGTATATTCTGAAATAAAATCTTCTAAGATATTCAGTATCACTAGCCGAAATTGATGGACGTGTGCCAATATTAGAAATAATGGTAATAACAACAATAATAATTGTCTCCACTTTAGGCACAAGGCCAGCAATTTGAAGAAGGGGAAAGTCGAGTAAATAGAACCCAGTGCATTACTGGTACTTCATTTTATCGATCTCGTAAGGATGAAAGGCAAAGATAACCTCGGTGAGATTTGAACTCAGAACGTAAAAGGCCGTAACTCTATAATGGTAACAATAAGAATAATAATGGTTTCTGATTTAGGTTCAAGACCAGCAGATTTTTGTGGGAGGAGAAAGTCGATTAAATCAACCACAGTACGTGACTGGTACTTCATTTATCGACCCCGTAAGGATGAAAGTTGAAGCTAACCTCGTCGGAATTTGATCTCAGAACGCAAAGGGTCGCATTGACTACGGCATTTCTTGGGCATATTAAGCCTGGCGAACCCCATCCTTCTCCAGGTCTGAGTACAGCAGATTTCTTTCAGAGAATGATAGAAAATGAGAGAGAGAGAGGGGGGGGGGGGAGAAAGAGGTTTAAAGGAAGAATCGACCCCAGTACTAGACTGGTACCTTTTTTTTATCGACCTCGACAGGATGAAAGGTAAAGATGACTTCGGCAAGATTTGAACTCAAAGAGCAGAGAGCCGGAACAAATACCATAACACATTCTATCAGACGTTCTGACGTCTCTACCAATTCGCTTTCTTGGTCTATATGTACAAACAACAATATCTATTTAGCTGTAGCTTGCCATGGAATGGAACGCCAGTCATTTACACAGACACATCTTTCTCAAAACTTTACTGAAGCAGTAAATTTAGAAGTATAAATAGGAAAAACATAAATAGGAAAAACATAAATAGTAAAAATATAAATAGGAAAAACACCAAAGAGTTACGGCCCTTTATGATCTGAGTTCAAATCCCGCCGAGGTTAACTTTGCCTTCATCCTCACGGGGTCGATAAAATAAAGTACCAGTTACTCACTGGAGTCGATTTAATCGACTTTCCCCTCCCCCATAATCACTGGCCTTGTACCTATATAAGAAACCAATATCTATTTAGCTGGAGCTTGCCATGGAATGTAAACGCCAGCCATTTACACAGACACATCTTT
>OZ024759.1:30964336-30971836 GCA_964016885.1 Eledone cirrhosa | reverse complement strand
ATGCTATGATACTTCACGATACTACTAGCAGCAAGCTAAATTATTCTGAATTTAATGATAGCTTCGTTATATGTCATAGAATTGTTCCACGAGAATTATCGATTTATCGACTTTGGAGTTAGTTATAAGTTTCAGAGGCAGTGTAGAATTAAACTGCCAACAACTCTGTCCGAATTTTTGAATTGTCAACTAAAGTGTATCTTGTCAACACATAAATGTTCGGTGGTAGACACCACTCTATATATAATATATATATATATATATATATATATATATATATATATATATATATATATATATATATATATATACATATATACATTTATATATATATACATATATATATATATATATATATATATATATATATATATATATATATATATATATACATATATATATATATATATATATAAATATATATATACATATATACATTTATATATATATACATATATATATATATATATATATATATATATATATATATATATATATTTATACACATATATGTATACACACATACACACACACGCACATATATATATATATATTAGTATTGGTGCGATATATACATGAGTGTATACACATATACATATACATACGTGTACAAGTACAAAGTAAAGAGCCCCTGCAATCACGAATGAACAGGGTAATCGTGCCTAGAAAGGGGCTATACAAGGCTTCAAGGCCCAGATCTGACCATAGCTCCTGTAAAACAACAGGCATCGAAATACTGACCTTTTGTCGTGTGCCAACACAATGTTTCTTCTCACATCTACGAATATGGCTACATACACACACATTTTCTCTCTCTCTTCTCTCTCTGTCCCTGCCTCTGTCTGTGTGTCTGTGTATTTATATATACATGTGTGTATATATATGTATAACTATCTATCTATCTATCTATCTATCTATTGCTCTCTCTCTATCTCTCTCTCTCTCTCTCTCTCTCTCTCTCTCTCTCTCTCTCTCTCTATATATATATATATATATATATATATATATATATATTTGAAGTGCATTATGTATGTTTGCCAAGGTTAACTTTGCCTTTCATCCTTACGGGGTCGATAAAATAAAGTACCAGAAATGCACTGGGTAATTGCTGGCCTTGTGCCTAAAGTAGAAACAATTATTTCTATCCTTCGCTCTCATTAAATATATATTAGGGACATTAGATACATATTTGAAAGAAATTAAGCATGTACATAGGCGCCATTACAATTATATATAGCAGCAAGAACATAAAAATATGAGACGTGTTTTTTCTCAAAAATGTGATTTTTCCGTTCCTTTCTCTTGTCACCTTTTATCTTTCTATTGTTTCTTTTATTTTCCATTTTAACTCTCAATCCATGCTTGGTCCTTTAACTCCTGAGAGTCGTAGATGCGCCGTATTGATATACGGTCTTTCTAGGGCATTGCTTTTAACCTAATAGGGCAGATTTCTTCTAGAGAAGGCTAGAGAGTGAAAGAAACGACTCCAGTACATGACTGGTACATTTTCTTTCATCGATTTCGAAGAGATAAAGTGCAAAGGTGACCTCGGTGGAATTTGAACAGATTTCTTCTAGAGGAGGCTAGAGAGTGGGAGAATGGGAGTGAGAAAGAAATATAAAGGTGGAATTGAACCCAGTAGATGACTGGTACTTTTTTTCTTATCGATTTCGAATAATGAAATGCAAAAGTGACCTCATTGGGATTTGAACTTAGCGAGCTGAGAACCGAAACGAATACCGCAAAGTAGTACATTCTAATAGTTCACCGCTTATATAAAGCAATTCATGGCCATGGAGAATCATTGCTTGCTACTAATACTGATTTCTACTATAGGCACAAGGACAGCAATTTAGGCGAGGGGTAAGTCAATTTACGTCGACCCCAGTGCATTACTGGTACTTTATTTTATCGACCCCGTAAGGATGAAAGACAAAGTTAACCTCGGCGGGATTTGAACTAAGATCATAAAGGATCGTAACTCTATGCTGCAAACCATGGCGTCCGACCCTCTAACGATAGTGCCAATCCACCATTGCTTGCTACTAACACTAAAAATAAGTTTGAATGAAATTATTTAATTTGCTTGGAGTGACCTCTGTTGGTGTTCCCAAAAGAACTGGACATACAATCTCTCACTAAATGCATCACCATTTGCAAGTCAAAAAGAAATCACGTTAGTGGATTTTCTGAAAATATTGTTTTTCTTTTTTCTTCTATAGAAATAAAGAAAGCAGATGCCACATACATGTTATTCCTTCGACAATGAATAAGATACATCGTGTTATAAATATTAACAGGTCAAAATAAACATGTTATTGCAGAGAGGCAGCTGTTTTGTAGTCATTAATCTAATCAGCAAATTCCGTTTGCTAGATTTCCAAGCAAGTTTCTTTTACATGGTTAATTTACCCTGGCTCTATTTTCTATTATTACTATTATTATTATTTTTTTTTTGTATTTTAATTCATATTTTACTATGTTATATTTTTTCATTTTTTCTTAAAATATAAATGGCTGCAATTTGGTATATTTTTGTGTGTTTTGTTTTGCTGTCTTACTGCTACTTGAAACTTTGAATAAATATTTGCTATGAAATCCACAAATCTAGTAACATTTTCCACTTGGAATATATTCACATGTTTATTCACCAAATATATCATGTGATTGATTTATTACAGGCTTTTATATTGCGTTTCCCTCTTGAATGTGAAAATCTTACACCTCCTTAGAGAATTCAACAACTAGAAACATTTGTTGAAATAATTAAATTGTATGGTTTATTTATTAGTTTGCTAATGTAACCAATAGAGTTTTATTTACTGTCGTTCATTTCTTATAATTAAGTCTATTATTCTTAATTGGTTGGACTTTTCCTGAACGGACGTTACAAAATGTCGCTTCACAACCATGAGGATCCAGATTTGACTGTGTAGTATATTATGCGCCGAATTGAGAGAGTTGTTAGAACAGCGGATAAAATCTTTTGTGTTATTCACCTCGGCTCTCTGGTCTCCAAGTTCAAATCCCACCGAGGGCAATTTTGTCTTTCTTCCATTCGAGGTTGATAAACAGTACCAGTCGAGTACTTGGCTTGATTCTTCTTCTATATTTCTCTCTCACTTACTATCCGTCACTGAAAGACAGTTGCCGTATTTTATAAAAGCTGCCCAAACGTTTCTATCATTGGAATTTTGCTGAATTGCGGTGAGTTCTTTTGTGATCAGTCTTTGGAATGTGGTATTCGGTCTTTGTCTCTTAAGACGACCTCCTGATAGTTGATATAGCAGAACACACTCATGTCTCTTGTGGTGACCTCCTGGTAGTTGATGTAGCAGAAGACACGTATGTCTCTTGTGGTGACCTCCTGGTAGTTGATGTAGCAGAAGACACGTATGTCTCTTGTGGTGACCTCCTGGTAGTTGATATAGCAGAAGACACTCATGTCTCTTGTGGTGACCTCCTGGTAGTTGATGTAGCAGAAGACACTCATGTCTCTTGTGGTGACCTCCTGGTAGTTGATGTAGCAGAAGACACTCATGTCTCTTGTGGTGACCTCCTGGTAGTTGATGTAGCAGAAGACACTCATGTCTCTTGTGGTGACCTCCTGGTAGTTGATGTAGCAGAAGACACTCATGTCTCTTGTGGTGACCTCCTGGTAGTTGATGTAGCAGAAGACACCCATGTCTCTTGTGGTGACCTCCTGGTAGTTGATGTAGCAGAAGACACTCATGTCTCTTGTGGTGACCTCCTGGTAGTTGATGTAGCAGAAGACACTCATGTCTCTTGTGGTGACCTCCTGGTAGTTGATGTAGCAGAAGATACTCATGTCTCTTGTGGTGACCTCCTGGTAGTTGATGTAGCAGAAGACACTCATGTCTCTTGTGGTGACCTCCTGGTAGTTGATGTAGCAGAACACAATCATGTCTCTTGTGGTGACCTCCTGGTAGTTGATGTAGCAGAAGACACTCATGTCTCTTGTGGTGACCTCCTGGTAGTTGATGTAGCAGAAGACACTCATGTCTCTTGTGGTGACCTCCTGGTAGTTGATGTAGCAGAACACACTCATGTCTCTTGTGGTGACCTCCTGGTAGTTGATGTAGCAGAAGACACCCATGTCTCTTGTGGTGACCTCCTGGTAGTTGATGTAGCAGAAGACACCCATGTCTCTTGTAGTGACCTCCTGGTAGTTGATGTAGCAGAACACACTCATGTCTCTTGTGGTGACCTCCTGGTAGTTGATGTAGCAGAAGACACGCATGTCTCTTGTGGTGACCTCCAGATAGTTGATGTAGCAGAAGACACTCAGCATGGAAGTTACTAACTGCTGAATGCCAGATTTGATGACCAATCCATGACAATATATTTATTTATCACACCATATATACACCACGTGACCGAGGGATCGAAGCTGTGATCTCTCAATTTGGAGAAATAGCAGCTCTACTTATATCTAACATATATTACCAATGAGGTCGATCGACTTTCGTCAAATAGGACCGAGGAAGCAATGTTTCCTTTGGCCTTTCCAATTGCTAATACTATCTATCGGTCGCAACTCTATGTAGAAGGAGCAACGTGAAATAAAGTGTCTTGCCCAAGGACATAACGCATCGCTCGGTCCAGGAATCGAACTAACAACCTCACGATTGCGAATCCATTTTTCTACCCAATCAGCCACACGCCTTCATATTACCAATATATTGCCATTATATCGCTAATATATCATCAATATTTTGTCAATATCTTACCAATATATTCTCAATATATTACTAATATATTGGGAATATATTCCCAACTTAACGAGTTCAGATGAAAAGATTTCGTCTTGTCTTTAGTCTTTAAAATTGATGATACGAATGTGACAGAATATTTGATAAAACCATACTAAGGAATGGTAATGTCGATGATGATGATCATGAGAATAGTTGTGATGATGATGGTGATGGTGGTGGTGGTGGTGGTGGTGGTGGTGATGATGGTAGTGGTGGTGGTGGTCGTATTGTTGATGATTGTTGTGATGATGGTGATGACGATAAAGGTTAACTTGTGCGATGATAATAGCAATGTTGACAATCATATTGAGGCTAGTAATGATGATGAAGATGATAATGACAATAGATGCGATGGTGATGGTGATGGTGATGTTATTTATGGTAGTGATGATGATGGCGGGTGGTGATAATGTTATGGTGGGTGATGGTGATGGTGATGATGACGATAATGTTATTCGTGGCTGTGATAGTGACAATGGCGACGATGATGGTGATGATGATGATGATGGTGGTGGTGGTGATCATAATGGTGATTCAGGTGATTATAGTGATGATGATGATGATGATAATGATGATGATGATGATCATGATGATAGTGGTGGCGGTGCTGATGATGATTGTGAAGATGATGATGATGAGGATGGCGGTGATGATTATAGTGGTGGCTGCGATGGTTATGATTGTGATGATGATGATGATGATGATGATGGTAGTGGTGGCGGTGATGATGAAGATGATAATCCGTAAGGATGAAAGGCAAAGTTAACCTCGGCGGGATTTGAACTCAGATCCAAAAGGGACGTAACTCTATGCTGGAAAGCATGGCGTCCGACCCTCTACCGATACTGCCAATCCACCGCCATCTGTTGATAATGATAATTGTTTCTACTTTAGGCACAAGGCCAGCAATTACCCAGTGCATTACTGGTACTCTATTTTATCGACCACGTAAGGATGAAAGGCAAAGTTAACCTCGACGGGATTTGAACTCAGACCGTAAAGGGACGTAACTATGCTGGAAAGCATGGCGTCCGACTCTCTACCGATACTGCCAATCCACCACCTCTGCTGATAATCATAATGATTATAGACGTAAAGGTCAGTACTTAGTAGTTTAGTAAGATCACAATATCCTCCCGTAATAAAATCCATCTGTGCAACTCGCATTTAATGATGCCCCAGCTGTCTGCCATGTGTCAGTATTATAATTGTTGAAGTGAACCTTTAGACAAGTCACCGAACAACATGACAAGCACCATAACCAACGTCTATAGTCTACATTACGCTACACGCCATATATATATATAAATAATTCACTTTGTTAGCTTTATGAATTAATTTTCATGCTAATGATATAAATTGTATTTATTTAATGCACAATCCAAGACTCTTATAGATATGAATAAATTAATACAGCTAATTCACACACACACACATACACACACACACACATACATATATATATATATATATATACACACACACACACACACATATATATACACACACACACACACACACACATATATATATATAGTATGAGAATAAAGAAACAAAGAGTCAGTGTTACATCACAACATATTTAATAAAATATTACATATGTTTCATTGTCGAACAGACTGAGGAACGATCTATTATTGATCGACCCTGACACTGGAATTGTGTGCCTAGGGACGCAATTTTCTTGCACCTATAGACTTATATATATATATACATATATATATATATATATATATATATATATATATATATATATATGTTGATATGTATTTATCCTTATCGTGCCCTCTTTGGATTTTAGTCTTCACATTTATTATTATTACTATATATATATATATATATATATATATATATATATATATATGAGCCTTATGTGACGAGGGTCTGTCACAAAATATATAGCATTCACATCATAATCTGGTTGAGACCATCTCTTTAAGGCCTCATTGAGTTCTAACAATATTTATCTACTGTTGGATGCCAGTAAGATATTAAATGAGACAGCCATTACTTTAGAGCAGGGTTTCCCAAAATGTTTTAAACGCGGAACCCATTTTGATTCAGAAACCTTTAGGGGAACGCAAAGTCTAACACTGTTATATGGTCGTAATATAAACCTTTTTCATGGAACCCTAGATTTTTGGTTCAGAAATTTGGGTGGAACCTCAAAGTCTATGTTATATGGTCGTAATATATAAATATACTCGACTACCTTTTTTCACGTGACCCCAGACACTCCTTTGCGGAAACCTTGGCTTCCGTGGAACCCAATTTGGGAACCACTGCTTTAGAGAGACATTTTATCCATACTCATTTACGATGTCTTCCATTGCTTCGCTTAAAGAGAAGAAGCTAGGACAATTTCTTATATTTTTTTCTTATATTGCGTTTAATAAAACGCAATTTAACTCCACCACGGAAATCCAGCGTTCTTTGCCACCCGATTATGGGGCAAACGATTCACAACATGAATTCTATTTACGTAATAGCTACACTCTAATATATTTTTTGTCAATAGCAAAATCAAAAACTTATGTACGGAACGGATATACAAATGAATAATTACCTCCCGTAAATTAAAAGATTGCATACGAAATATAATTACAGAAAAAGTATATCACGTTATCTAAATAGAAATGTCTAATTTAATGTAGGTTTGAGATAATAGGAAAGCGTGAAAGTATTAAAGTGATAGAGAGGAGAGTTTTATGGCAGAGGACCTCAC
>OZ024759.1:30954336-30961836 GCA_964016885.1 Eledone cirrhosa | reverse complement strand
CATATTCATACAGATATACCTTTATATAGATATATAGGTATATAAATACACATACGTATAAATATATATGTATATATATATATATATATATATATATATATAAACACATCCATATTCATATATACAGGGTGTCTCAAAAATGTATACACACTTATTTATTTGTGTATACATTTTTTTAACACCTTTTATATATATAGAGAGAAAAAGACGTGTGTGCGCTTGAGTGAGTGTCTGTCTATGTGTATGTGTATGTGTGTCTGTGTGTATGTGTGTTTGCGTTTATTCATGTATGTGTATATTTGTAAGTGTGCTTTAAGATTTAATTGTTTTCACCCTGGGATATACTTCGTAGTAAACTGCTGTCTTTTTCTTCACTACTTCTGAGTCGACATTATCGACCTGACAGTCTATTAACACACACCGATAAATACACCACACACAGACACCAACGCACACGCACACACACACAGACACACACACACACACACACACACACACACACATACATACACACACGCACAGCTGATGTAATTATAGCAACGTGGGTGTGTTTTTATCTTAGAAACTCATATAAATATCTTTAGAGATTCGATTAACTGTAGATAAATGTATCGAAAATTACTTGATTTGGAACAGCCTAACGATATTTACAAACAACAGCTTAACTAGCATAAACGGCCACTTCTTCTGTCACCATTTCCATCAATATTTCCCGTCCAGCCATCAAGTTATCATCATCATCGTCATCATTTTCATCGTCACTGTCTTCATCATCATCATCTTTATAATTACCGCCATCAACATCATCTTCCACTTCATGTTCAGACACATCTCCATCACCTTTGCCATTATTTTTCATCGACTTCTTCCCCACGGCTACCGTTGCCATCACCATCACTCCCATCGCCATCGACATCATCATCCTAATCATCATCATCATCCTCATCATCATCATCATCATCATCATCATCATCAGTGTTGTCAGCTTCATCATCAGCAATAACACCATCACTATCGGCGCCATCATCATTCTCATCAACATGATTATTTCAGCCATCATCACCATCATTCTAATCAGCAAGGTTACAGCCATCATCATCATCATCATTCTCATCAACATGGTTATGTCCATCATCATCATCATTATAATCAACATGATTACGTCCATCATCATCATCATTCTCATCAACATGATTACAGCCATCATCATTATCATTCTCATCAACATGATTACATCCATCATCACCATCATTATAATCAACATGATTACGTCCATCATCATCATCATCATTCTCATCAACATGGTTATGTCCATCATCATCATCATTATAATCAACATGATTACGTCCATCATCATCATCATTCTCATCAACATGATTACAGCCATCATCATTATCATTCTCATCAACATGATTACATCCATCATCACCATCATTATAATCAACATGATTACGTCCATCATCATCATCATCATTCTCATCAACATGGTTATGTCCATCATCATCATCATTATAATCAACATGATTACGTCCATCATCATCATCATTCTCATCAACATGATTACAGCCATCATCATTATCATTCTCATCAACATGATTACATCCATCATCACCATCATTATAATCAACATGATTACGTCCATCATCATCATCATCATTCTCATCAACATGGTTATGTCCATCATCATCATCATTATAATCAACATGATTACGTCCATCATCATCATCATTCTCATCAACATGATTACAGCCATCATCATTATCATTCTCATCAACATGATTACATCCATCATCACCATCATTATAATCAACATGATTACGTCCATCATCATCATCATCATTCTCATCAACATGATTACAGCCATCATCACCACAACGCTATCATCTTCATCGTTGTTATCAACAAGAGCACAGTCAGCCTCATCTCTCTTCTAATCAGTAACTCCATCACCATCATATTTACTATTACACAACTTGTCTTCCATCATAGACACCATAGAACCTCCTAGTCACCATATAACAGTGGAGGCTCATACAACAACAGCCCTGACACCACACAACATCGACTAGATATAACAGCCTAGACACCAAACCACACAGGCACCATACAAGCACAGCCCAGACTCCACACAACACAGGCACCATACAACACAGGCACCATACAAACACAGCCCAGACACCACACAACACAGGCACCATACAAACACAGCCTAGACACCACACAACACAGGCACCATACAAGCACAGCCCAGACACCACACAACACAGGCACCATAGACCAACAGCCTAGACACCACACAACACAGGTACCATACAAGCACAACCTAGACACCACACAACACAGGCACCATACAAGCACAGCCTAGACACCACACAACACAGGCACCCTAGATCAACACCCTAGACACCACACAACACAGGCACCATACAAACACAGCCTAGACACCACACAACACAGGCACCATACAAACACAGCCTAGACACCACACAAGACCAAACAACAGCCTAGAAACCACACTACACAGAGACCATACACCAACAGCCCAGACATCACACAACACAGACTACATACAACAACAGCCCAGACACCACACAATACAGGCAACATACAAGCACAACCCAGACACCACACAACACAGGCACCATACAAACACAGCGGAGAAGCCACACAACACAGACTACATACAACAACAGCCCAGACACCACACAATTCAGGCACCATACGAGTACAACCCAGACATCACACAACACAGGCACCATACAAACACAGCGGAGAAGCCACACAACACAGACTACATACAACAACAGCCCAGACACCACACAATTCAGGCACCATACGAGTACAACCCAGACATCACACATCACCACAACACCAGCGTTCCCTCTTTAAAGAGTTATGCTTTATTAGATATTAGCTGATATTATACAAATCGATTCAATTTCTGTCACATCTAATCTGATCGTTTTTGGAAATCTATTACTTTCTATTTTTATTACTCGCTTATTTACTGAGATATTTTGTTCTCAATCATTTCTAATATATATTTTTAAGTTTCTCTCTCTCTCCTCTCTTTCTTTCTCTCTCTCTCTCTCTCTCTCTCTCTCTCTCTCTCTCTCTCTCTCTCTCTCTCTCTCTCTCTCCCTATATATATATATATATATATATATATATATATATTATATATATATATATATATATATATATATATATATATATTACCCGTCTCTCTCTCTCTCTCTCTCTCTCTCTCTCTCTCTCTCTCTCTCTCTCTCTCTCTATATATATATATATATATATATATATATATATATATAAAGAGAGAGAGAGAGAGAGAGAGAGAGAGAGAGTAGACTGGAGAAACGTGGAATAGAGGGGTTTGCTCAAGAACACAACGCATCACCCGTCCGGAAATTGATCTCACGATCTCAGAATCTCTAGATTGCAAGCCCGACGCTTTAACCACTGTAGAAATGAGTTCAGGTTCTAGGCTGCATCGACCATTGCCTTACCCTTGGACAACATCATATATAATGTATATATACTGTATATAATGTATATGTAAGATTTATAGTCTAAATATATGAGTTGCGGCGTCACTGGTGCCAAGCTGCATCGAGGTTTGGCTTTCCCTTGGACAACATCATATATAGTCTATATACACTGTACACAGGGTATATACAAGATGAATAGTGTATATATGAGTTGCGGCGTCACTGGTGCCAAGCTGCATCGAGGTTTGGCTTTCCCTTGGACAACATCATATATAGTCTATATACACTGTACACAGGGTATATACAAGATGAATAGTGTATATATGAGTTGCGAGGTCACTGGTGCCAAGCTGCATCGAGGTTTGGCTTTCCCTTGGACAACATCATATATAGTCTATATACACTGTACACAGGGTATATACAAGATGAATAGTGTATATATGAGTTGCGAGGTCACTGGTGCCAAGCTGTATCTACCTTTGCATTTCCTTTGGTGTCGTAGAGAAGGGAGACTGGTTTACACGGGCAACTGCTGGTCTTCCGCAAACGGCATTGCCCAGATTTGTGCCCCGGAATTTTCGCATTGTACAGGCTTTCTAAAACTGACCAGTCCATCACACTAACACGCGAGGGACAGCTGGGATGTTGATAAGCTGACCAAGATACTCTCATGGAATGACCAAATGAGGTTTAGTTTTCAACATAGTGACTGTAAGGAAACGATGCAGTTATTAATAAGAAGAGCTGAAATTAATGCATGCAAGATTTCACAGCTCTATAGTCACTCCATGATAATTAGCTATCAGCCTTGATAATTGGCTATCAACCCACTCTCGAAAATGTCAATTTCAAACAGCGAACGACGCACATCATACATATATATGATACTGTATTATTAATTGCCCTCAAAGAGGGCGGTGGATTGGCAGTGTCGGTAGAGAGTCGGAGACCATGCTTTGCAGCATAGAGATACGAACCTTTACGGTCTGAGTTCAAATCCCGCCGAGGTTACCTTTGCCTTTCATCGGCGTCGATAAAATAAAGTACCAGTCACGCAGTGGAGTCGATTTAATCGACTTTCCCCTCCCCCAGAATTGCTGGCCTTGTGCCTATATAAGAAACCGTTATTAATTACCCCAGGTAGATATAGACAGTAATAGGATATATACAAGTCTTGTATCAAGGTTCAATGCAATCAAATATTCCGTTCTGTTCTACAAATCAGATGATATATGGATGAGGAGAAAATACATAATCCTATCCCAAACTTGTCCAATTATTTCTGATAAATCCCTAAAGTCAAACGTAAAGTAACAATTTCTGGTAAAGAAATTTCTGGAAGCACACATATCTATAGGTAATGGTATACAAATTGATGAGAGGTAATTTCAAACAGAATTTGGTAAACCTTCCATATACTAACTAACTAAATATCTTTTTCTTTAATCAGCATATGATTGTTAAGGTAGCTCATGGTAACATGCATTTATATTTGAAAGTAATGTTCAAAATTACGTACCCACACACACATATATATATATATATATATATATATATATATATATATATATATATATATATATATATATATATATGTATCCTTTGTAATCCTGTAATCTTATCTGTATTTTTGCCTGCAGTTCTGTTCGCATGCCAACACAAGAGCAGAATGAAGGGTTCATTCTACTGACATGACTATACAATTGAGGCTTGTTTGCATAATTGCAAACGAATCGAATGTTATTATTAATATTCGAAAAACTCAGATTACATTTATTATATATATATATATATATATATATATATATATATATATATATATATATATATATATATATATATATATATATAAATATATATATATATATAGTATTAATAATATATGTGAAGACTAAAATCCAAAGAAGGCTCGATAAGGATAAATATATATCAAATATATAAGAACCCTAGAGCATATATATATCTATATATTCGGTATACACGGATGCAATTCACTTCTAGTACTCAACGTCATATTACTTCCTAAAAACAAGGATGACAGAGTATATTAATAAAGAGGAAAATGTGAAGTTGAAGATGGTAGGGTCCTTTATTAATTGAGCCGTTATACATATTTCAATTACGATCGATATCGTGATCTCTTCAGACATCAAAAATTGATTAAAAGGTAACATTTCTGAGTCAATTTTGGGTGGAAGGGAGCGGACTAAAAAAACGTTTATGCTTTTGCTTTGGGTGTCCGCTCCCTTATATATATATATATATATATATATATATATATATAGGAACGAGTAGGACCCCCGACGGCTGAGCTCAAGCCGTTTCGACGGCTAATTCTGGACTAAATGAACATTTTTATCCTGGTACATGAATAGCCGAGCTTTTCAGGGGGTAATTCCATACATGGTAAAAGTGATTGTCACAAGGATTGGTCAAAAGTTTGTTGTTGAGACACATAATTCTATCATGGCATTTTGTGGAAGGAAGGGGTAGCTGAACTTGCCAGTAGAAGAAAGAGGGAGAGGGAGTGGAGGAAACCCAGTCGTGCGTTGATAGTGCCAACTACAGCAGGATCCTAAGGATAAACATTTTCAATTAGTCCAGAATTAGCCGTCGAAACGGCTTGAGCTCAGCCGTCGGGGTCCTAATCGTTCCTATTACCCACTCTACTACCCTAAGTATTGAGTACTTTGGTGCGTTATGGTCCATCTGGTTCCTTACCACATTTCCTATATATATATATATATATATATATATATATATGTGGATGGTAAGTTTCATCGTGATTTAGCAGGTGTCTGTAGTATGTTAGTAGAAATTTTACTCTGTATATTTATGTCTATGTATTTGTAGTGGTTTATGTATGTAACCTCAGATCAACCATTCACATATATATAATGACTGCGTGGGTTGTAGAATGATTTCCTTTGATTCTAGGTTTGCTTGATAATGGTTGTCATGGGATTATACCTGAAACATCAACAACAGCAGCAGCAACAACAACAACAACAGTAGCAGCACTAGAGAGGACAACATCAACCGTAGCAGTAGAGACTCAACAACAGTAGCAGCAACACCAACAACAACAACAACAACAACAACAACAACAACACAAACACCAATTCCACCAAAACATTACCTACTACAACATCAACAACAACAACAACAACAGTAAGAACAACCGGAACCACTTTCATCAAAACATTAGCTACAACAACAACAACAACAACTAACACAACAACAACACAAACACCAAACCATTAGCAGCTACAACAACGATACCACCACCACCACCACCACCACCACCACCACCAACAACAACAACAATAAGAACCACCAGAACCACTTCCATCAAAACATCAGCTCCAATTACAAAAACAACAGCAATAACAATAGCTCTAATAACAAAACGCAGATCTCCTTTATTCTTACATATAGAAGAGGCCGCCATTAAACGCCTGAAATTCAATGAACATGTGACGGGGAGGCCATTGTAAAATGGAATATTAGACTAAGTGTTAGGGATTCAGTCGACTTATTTATCATGGAATGAAAAACACTGTTACAATTACGATAACACGAAACATTCAGGGTCTAATGTGCTTCAGCTAATCATGCAAGCACGCATGCGTACATATACATTACATAAATACGTAAACAAAGTCGAGGCTCTCTCTCTCTCTCTCTCTCTCTGTCTTTTAAGATCTAAGTAGTCTTCCTTCCTCAATCTCCATCTACGCAAGGATAGTAATTATATACCCATACGTATATACATATACATACATATATATATATATATACATACATATATATATATATATATACATATACAAACACATATGTATATATATATATATATATATATACATACACATATATATATATATATACATATACAAACATATATATATATACATACATACATATATATATATATATATATATATATATATATATATATATATATGTATACATACATATATATATATATTAGAGAGAGATATGTTTG
>OZ024759.1:30944336-30949336 GCA_964016885.1 Eledone cirrhosa | reverse complement strand
GAGTCGTTAGAACGTTGCATAGAATACTTTTCGTTATTTGTTCCGGCTCCTTCCGCTTTCCGAGTTCAAACCCTGCTGAGATCAAACTAGCCGTTCGTTCTTAAGAGGCCGATAAAAAACACACCAGTCAGTTTCAAATACTTGCAACAGAGTAGACACTCTTCATGTCACCCAGGGGTCAGATGGTTGTTACGCCAAATGATGGATTACGTCAGATCCAAAGAAGTTGATCATGATGAAATTGAAACATAGAACTTAAAATGCCGGAACATATGCAACAAGTCATCTCCTTCGACGTACCATCTAACAACCTTGCCAAGACACTCTCTGGTAGTAGATATGAAAACGAAACTACAAAAACATAATTTGCATATCAATGTATAATTTTGTTAGGAATTTACATGGCGTATTCTGGGAATGGCAAACATGGCGGATTGAACTCACAACCTCACAATTGCGAATACAATTATCTAACCCCGCATAAAATCGTGATATTTAATGAAACTAATAATATGAACATTGTATGTATGCATGGATGGCCCCTTCTATCTTGAGGGAGTCGAATGGGCACCTTCTTAGGATACAGCGTTTCTAAGGCATTTTTTAAAACTAGCGAAGCCCAACCCTATCCAGGTTTGAAATACAGTGAGATTTCTTCCATAGGAGAATAAGGAAAGTGCGAGAATGGAAATGAAAAATAAATATAGAGAAAGACTGATCCCAGTACTTGAGTGGTAACTATTCTATCGACCACGAAAGCCTGAAAGACAAAGTTGACCGAGGAAGGATTTGACAACAGAGAGTGGAAATGAATACTTCAAAGAATTCTGTCCGATGTCCTAACGATTCTGCCAACTCGACACCTTAATACGAACGTGGATTTGTCATTTATTGGAGTAGATTAAAAGTAGGTCACCATGTTTAATAAATTGGACGAGAAAGGAGACATAAGTAAAGGTATATTAATTTAAAATATATCAGAAAAATTGATCACATGAAGAAAGCTAAAATGATTGATACGTTTAAACGATTGATATTCGAGCGGAATATTAATGATATCAATGATATTAAGACGTCTTCTGTTGGTGGTGATCCCTTGGACAAGAGACATATATAACATATAGAGACATATATAACATATTCAGTCAGTTTCAATCAGTTCTATATGCGATCACCAATATGAGATGAGTCTAGGTAACTATATCGAGAGTTCATTCTTAAATAAATTCCATTCTCGTCTAAGCAATTGGAGATGTTTGATGTCATTTCTATGTATGTAAGCTTTTCTGTCTACATATGCATACGTATCAATAACTACGTACCAGTATATGTGTGTATATGTCTGTGTTGCACTCTCCGCGTATGTGTCTGTGTTGCACTCTCCGCGTATGTGTCTGTGTTGCACTCTCCGCGTATGTGTCTGTGTTGCACTCTCCGCGTATGTGTCTGTGTTGCACTCTCCGCGTATATGTCTGTGTTGCACTCTCCACGTATGTGTCTGTGTTGCACTCTCCGCGTATGTGTGTCTGTGTTGCAATCTCCGCGTCTGTGTGTCTGTGTATGTCTCTCCGTGTCCGATGCCTGTACCTGTCACAAGCGTTCCTGTCAGTCAGTCAGTCAGTCTATCTGACTGTCTGACGTCTGTCTGTCTGTCTCTGTACCTGTCACAGTGTGACTATCTATCTATCTATCTATCTATCTATCTATCTATCTATCTATCTATCCGCTTGACCACCGAGTCCATTGTCATGATCAAACCGCCCCCCTCCTTCAAAAACGAAGGAGAGGTGGTTTTCCTTTGTGTGATAGCTATGGCGAAAGAGGTTGTATGGTGGACGAGGTTAAAAGGGCTGAGGTCAGACATCTTTCTCTCCGGCCAACAACTAATTCTTTTTTTCAAATACCACTTTGGAAGAAGAATCAGGATGGAGAGGGAGGTGCTGTACCTCAGCAAGTTTTATGAAAGGTGGGTGAAAGTGGTGAGAATGGCCCGAGTGAATGGGCCTTCTCTCTATATAAACCTGTAGGTTGAGGAAAAGGAGGAGGAGAGGAAAGGAGTACAACCTCTTCGTACTCCTGGAGATGAGGGTTGCACATTTTTTCGGGGGTATGTGTACCCATATGAACTGTCTCCCCCTATTGGGGAAAATCGACTAATTTTTTAAATTGCATTTGTGATAGTATTTTACACGTTTTTATTGTATGTAAACTTCCCCCTTTGTTTTTGTCCCCTTCTTTTGTGCCCCTGTGGCTAATAAAGAAACATATCTATCTATCAGTCCCTGTCTAACGCTGTGTCTATCTCGTCTGTCTCTTTGTGGGTCTATATCTTTCTCTCTGTGTCTCTCACTCTCCTCTTCTCTCCTTTTCTCTCTCTCACTCTCCCCCTCTATCTCTCTCTCTCACTCTGCCCCTCTCTCTCTATCTCTCTGCCTGTCTCTTTGGCGGCCTATCTCTCTCTCTCTCTCTTCCCTCCTCTCTCTCTATCTCTCTCACTCTCCCCCTCTCTCTCTATCTCTCTGCTTGTCTCTTTGGCGGTCCATATATATATATATATATATATATATATATATATATATATATATATATATATATCACTCTCCTCCTCTCTCTCTATCTCTCTCACTCTCCCCCTCTCTCTCTATCTCTCCCCTCCCCCCTCTGTCTACCTATCTGTCTATCTCTCTGTCTATGTGTGTATGTCTGAGTCTATCAGTGTGCGATAACGTAACCGAAACTTAAAGTGTATCTGTATGTTAATTACTCCACAACATTTAATGCGTGTTAAATGTTAAATAATATTAACTAAGTAGCGTTTGAAGTTTTATCTGTAATTAGTTACGTATTATATTTATAAATTTCGTCGTAACCTGTTTTAGGAGTAAGACATTTTTAATTAAAAAGACGATAGAAGATGAATTATGGGATTATAATACAGCGGTGGGAGTTTAATTAGGGTAGTTTAAAGTAAGGTTAACTAATTAAAGATTACAACGGATGAATAGATATGCGTATTATCTGCATATATGCATATTATATGCATATATATATATATATATATATATATATATATATGCATATATTTTATATATATATATATGTAAATATATATATATCAATCCCTTTCTCTCTCACTTTCTCTCTCTCTCTTACTCTCTCTCTCTCTCTCTCTCTCTCTCTCTCTCTCTCTCTCTATATATATATATATATATATATATATATATATATAGGAACGAGTAGGACCCCGACGGCTGAGCTCAAGCCGTTTCGACGGTTAATTCTGGTTATGGTCCACCTGGTTCCTTACCACATTTTCTTCGTTATATATATATATATATATATATATATATATATATATATATATATATATATATACATATATATATATGTGTATGTTGTGTATGTATGTATATATATATATACATACATACGAGAGTGTGGTGAAGTAAGTGCAATATGTAATATGTTGTAAAGTGATTTAAACGATGGAATTTGAGATATTAAATACGCAGAGAAAGTATGGCGGTTTTTGCTAACTTTGAATGTTTTGCCTAGAGCGGAGAGCAGACATTTATGAGGCACCACAAAGCTACGAATGTCTAGAATGATCGATTAAGTATTGTAAGAATGACAATCTTTTATAAGTACATAGAACTAGTAGGAAGGTATACATGTGAAATCATATAGATAATGACCATAAGACAAGGAAGACTGTCAAGATTTCTATACATGAATAGATAGATGTTTTCCGCGTGTCAGTGTGTGACAGTTTGTGTATGTATATATATATATATATATATATATATATATATATATATATATATATATATATATATATATATATAAGCATATATATACGTATATATAATTAATATGAAACGAAAACCAAGTTTGTTATTCAGATTCATTCTTCAATTATATATATATGTATATATATACATACATCTCGTGTTTCTCAATAAAAATATTTAAATATATATATATTTGCATATTTATATACATATATATCTATACTTCTCTCTCTCTCTCCTTCTCCCTCTCTGCCTATATATATATATACATACATACATACATATATATATATATATATATATGTATATATGTATATGTATATATGTATGTATGTATATATATATTGATATATTGATATATATATATGTATATATGTATGTATATATATATATGTATGTAATAAATATTTGCTCTACGGTTCTTATATATTTGATATATATTTATCCTTATCGAGCCCTCTTTGGATTTTAGTCTTCAAATTTATTATAAATTCATATATATATATATATATATATATATATATATATATATATATATGTATGTATATATACACCCGCACATACACACATACAGTCACTCACACACACAAATACAACAGTGCGAGTGTTTTTGTTTTAGTTTTGTGTGCGGTTGATACATATATTCTTACGCTTGTATATCTATATATGAACATATTGATCTACAACTTTCAGTACAAACACTGTTGGCGTCTTCTGAGACAACGAGCCAGCCAAAAGCAATTTGATGCAGAAATTATATTTCCTTGTCTTCTACAATATGTCTTATTCAGAATAATCAATAATAATTGTTTCTACTTTTGGCACAAGGCCAGCAAATACCCAGTACATTACTGGTACTTTATTTTATCGACCCCTTAAGGATGAAAGGCAAAGTTGACCTCGGAGGGATTTGAACTCAGAATAATCAATAATAATATCACTAAATTGCAATTGCAATACAAAACAAGGCAATACTGAACATTACTTTCCAACCTCTCTGTGTATGAGTGTGAGTATATATATATATATATATATATATATATATACATATGTAAATATACATAAATATATATATATATACACAATATATATATATATATATATATATATATATATATATATATATATATATATATATATATATATATATATATATAAATATATATATACATATGTAAATATACATAAATATATATATATATATACACA
>OZ024759.1:30929336-30934336 GCA_964016885.1 Eledone cirrhosa | reverse complement strand
TTTTGTTTTTTGTTTTTTTCAGGGTGTGAATGTATGAAGAGATTTGAGAGAAAATGTAACATGAAGTAATGAACAAACTGTGATACACACGTTATTAGATTTAACGTTTTTCTATTCATTGTTATTATACGTGAGGGTATATGTACGGGTGAGATAGACTGAATGTGTGTCATTTCAAGTGTTTCTCTGTCATGGTTCTATGAGAGAGCGGTTGGTTTGGTTTGAGGAGATGTCAGCGGATACTAATGTGTGTTTAGTTTTAGATATTTATTCAAAAGTATATTTCCCTCTTCGATATTTTCATCTGTCAGATATTTCAATAAAACCATTTAATTACGGTAGTATGGTAGGCAGGCTGATCGTTAAATAAAAAAAAAATTATAAAAAATAAAATGATTTTCATAATAATAGCTTCTGCTCGAAGCCTTAATAAAACGACTTCAGTAGTATTCACAGGCAGAAAAGAATGTCCCTTTAGTGCTTATATACACACACACACACACATATGTATATATATATATATATATATATATATATATATGTGTGTGTGTGTGTGCGTATGTATTTGTACGTGTACTTATATACACAGACATATGCATCCATATATATATATATAAATATATATACATATATACATATATGTATATATATATATATATATATATATATATATATACATATAAATTTATATATATATATATACATTTATATATATATATGCATATATATGAGTCTATATATGCATATATATGTATATATATATATATATATATATATATATATATATATATATATATATATATATATACATATACATATACATATATATATACCTGTAAACACAAATGCATATGTTGTGTGTGTACACATACATACATACATATATACATACATATATACATACATATATACATATATACATACATATATATATATATATATATATATATATATATATAT
Source organism: Eledone cirrhosa (assembly GCA_964016885.1). NCBI lineage: Eukaryota > Metazoa > Mollusca > Cephalopoda > Octopoda > Eledonidae > Eledone > Eledone cirrhosa. The sequence continues at coordinate 30,933,376 of OZ024759.1, read as the reverse complement.
ATATATATATATATATAAGAATATGAAGTGTTTTTTATATCTTTGGACGTCTCAATGGAACGTTGAATTGATTTTGTTCTCGTTCTCGTTCAGTTTGAAGAGATTTGTGTAGAAATATAATGAAATATAGTAACTAAATGTTGTTACTGAATACACAGACTTACACATACTGTCACACACACACACACTTGCACATTCACACACACACACAATCACTTACACACGCTGTCACACACACACACACAATCATTTACGCAGTCACACATACACACATTTACACACATAGTCAAGCACACAGTCACAAGCACACAACCACTTGCATAGTCACATACACACATCCACTTACACACACATTCACACACACAACCAATTACACACACACAAAGAAAGACTCATATAGTCACATACAAACATAAACACATACGGAGAGAGAGAGAGAGAGAGAGAGAGAGAGAGAGAGAGAGAGAGGGGGAGAGAGAAAGAGAGAGACGGAGAGCAAGAGATAGAATGATAAAGAGCAAGAGGGCTAGAAAGGAGAAAGAGAGAGGCAGGAGAAAGAAGGAGAGAAAATAAGAGTCAGCGAGAGAGAGAGAAGGAGAGAGAGAGAGAAAAGAGAGAGAGAGAGAGTGAGAGAGAGAGAGAGAGAGAGAGAGAAAGAAAGAGGGAGAGAGGAGGCAAAGAGAAAATCTAAGACATTGGTGAATAAGTAAAAATAAAATATTTTCAAGTAGATTGTTGAAAGAGGATCGAAGACATTGGTAATTATTGAACTAAAGTAATTATTTGACTTTGATAGGAAAACATCTATAGGAATGATATAGATGAGAGAGAGAGAAATGAGGGAGGGAAAGGAGAGAGTGAGAAGCGTGGGAAAGGGAGGAAAGTGATAGAGGGAAAAGAGAGAGAGAAAGGAAGGGAAGGAGGGAGAAGAAAGGGAAGGAGAGAGAAAGGGAGAGAGAGAGAAGGGGGGGGGGTTAGAAAGGAAGGGAGAGAGAAACGAACAGATAAATAGATAAACAAACAAACAAACACACACAAAAAAATAAAACAACAGAAATCGAACGTTAAAATATAGAGAATGGATGGTTTAATGTGTGACAGAGTAAAAGACATTAAATGATGGAGGGATAGAAAGAAGGAAAGATAGAAAGATAGGAAGAAAAAAAATCTAGAAAAATCTAGAAAAGAAAACGAAAGGAAAAGGAAAGAAAAGAGAAAAAAGAAAGAAAGAATAGTGAAAAAGGAAAAAAAGAAAAGAGTGAAAAGAAAGAGAGGAAAAAGAAAGAGAGGAAAAAAAGAGCAAACATAAAGAAATAAAAAATAAAGGAAAATAAAATATAAAGAAAGGAAAAAAAAACGAAAGAAAAAAAGAAAGAACGATAAAAGAGAAAAAAAACAATTGTTTCTACTTTTGGCACAAGGCCAGCAAATTACCCAGTACATGACTGGTACTTTATTTTATCGACCCCGTAAGGATGAAAGGCAAAGTTAACCTCGGCGGGATTTGAACTCAGAATGGAAAGGGCCGTAACTCTATGCGTCAAAGCATGGCGTCCGACCCTCTACCGATACTGCCAATCCACCGAAGAGAAAAAAAAAATAATGAAAGGAACAAAGAAAGAAACAGAGAAGTATGAAAGAATTTTTTCAGCTGGAGAATAAGTTTTTTTATTCTATTTAACATTTATTAACAATGGCGTCTACAAACTTAATCTGTCTACTATGTTGTTATTGAATTGGTTGATGATGACGATGATGATGATGATGATAATGGTGATGATGATGATAATGGTGATGATAATGGTGATAATGGTGATGATGGTGATGATGATGATGATAATGGTGGTGATGATGGTGATGATGGTGATGATGATGATAATGGTGGTGATGATGGTGGTGATGATGATGATGATGATGATGATAATGGTGGTGATGATGATGATAATGGTGATGATGGTGATGATGGTGATGGTGGTGGTGATGATGATAATGGTGATGATGGTGATGATGGTGATGGTGGTGGTGATGATGATGATGTAATAGAAGTATTTATATTACAATAATTCCCCATCTATTATTATTACTAGTAAGGCGGTGGATTGGCAGTATCGGTAAGAGGGTCGAATGCCATGCTTTGCAGCGTAGAGTTACGGCCCTTTATGATCTGAGTTCAAATCCCGCCGAGGTTAACTTTGCCTTTCATCCTTACGGGGGTCGATAAAATAAAGTACCAGTAATGTACTGGGGTAATTGCTGGCCTTGTGCCAAAATAGAAACTATATTATGTACAGATTTCTCGTTCAAAATCCCGCAGAGGTTAGCTTTGCCTCTCATCCTTACGGGGGTCGATAAAATAAAGTACCAGTAATGCACTGGTGTCGATTTAATCGACTTTCCTCTTCCCCAAAATTGCTGGTCTTGTGCCTAAAGTAGAAATAATTATTATTGGTAATGGAAAAGATATTGATGATAATGATAATAATGGGTTTTTTTTTAATAGGCACAAGGCCAGCACTTTTATGGGAGAGGGGAAAGTCGATGAAATCGAACCCTGTACGTTACTGGTACTTTATTTTATCGACCCCGTAAGGATGAAAAGCAAAGCTAACCTCGGCGGGATTTGATCTCAGAGCGGAAAAAGCCATAACCATATACTGTAAAGCATCTTGGACTTGTCTAAATCAGAAACCATTATTATTGGTAATGGAGAAGATAATGTTGATTTAAACACAAGGCCAACATGCATTACAGCATATAGTTAAAGCCCTTTATGTTCTGAGTTCAAATCCCACCGAGGATAGGTTTGTCTTTCATCCTTACGAGATGGGTGATTGTATGTGTGAATAAATGGCGCTGTGTATGTATGACAAGTGCCAAGATTTGTTAAGATTTTAAGCAATCTCAGTGCAGGTAAAATATATGAAAAACTATAGACGAGAAATATAATAAATCATCCGTAGGGAATGTATTGACATATTTGAAAATATTTACTATACAATGGGCGATATGGAAAACCGTTCAGTACTAGGCGATATATTTATTATATAATACACGATAATACTAAATGGAAGTGAAACATGGACGCTTTTGTCCAAACAACAAAAGTGCCTTAATGGCACCTACACTCGCCTACTTCGACGCATTCAGAATATAAGCTGGCGACATCTGCCTTGGAGAGAGATATATACCGGCCTCCCACGCATATCTGTCTTTGTGGGTAAAAGGAGAGTATCATTTGCTGGCCACTGCCATCTTGACCCCTCCGAGGTTGTGTCCCCATTAGTGCTTTGGAAACCACAATCAGTCACTAATAACAAGGGGCGTAAGCTCTCCTATCCTGATGTGCTGGCCACTTCCCCATCGTGCCACCTCTGAGGCTGTGTCCCCATTAGTGCTTTAGAAACCACAAGCAGTCATTAATAACAGGGGGCGCAAGCTCACCTATCCTTATGTGCTGACCACTTCCATCGTGCCACCTCTGAGGCTGTGTCCCCATTAGTGCTTTAGAAACCACAAGCAGTCATTAATAACAGGGGGCGCAAGCTCTCCTACCTCGATTTGCTGGCCACTGCCATCGTGTCCAGGCTGTGTCGCCATTAGTGCTTTGGAAACCACAGGCAGTTACTTATAACAGGGGGGGGGGGGGGGGCGCAAGCTCTCCTATCCCGATATTATCTCCAGAGATTCTGGTATTGAAATCCAGGACTTGGCAACGGCAATGAACGACAGACCAACGTGGAGATCAATTGCTGAGTCAATTTCTGCTGAGGTCGCCGGATGATGAATAGATTATATAATTATTATACAATACACGATATGAAAAATGGCTCAGCTTGGTGTGTGATAGTATACAATAGATGATATATATTAACCAGTTCAGTATAAGGTTATATTCACCAAACAATAGACAATAGAGGAAATGGCTCAGTACTGGGTGTCATATTTACTATACAATAGACGTTATTTGAAAACGGTTGGAAAGAAATCTTATTTGGACAAGAAAGCAATAACTATTCATATAAATATAATGTCTGCATACA
>OZ024759.1:30891836-30909336 GCA_964016885.1 Eledone cirrhosa | reverse complement strand
ATAATATATATATATATATATATATATATATATATATATATATATATATATAAAATATGTATATATCAATTAAAATAACAAATTAAATATATATATATTCAGGGAGTGTAACGCGGAGTTACTGTAGGTTCACCTGGGTGAGCAATCGATGTTTAGGTTCACGTAGGTATCGAGATACATAGTAATGACAGAATCTGCCGAGCATGGTTCAACGCCAGAAAGATATTTCCATATTTTTATTTTAGTCATGCTTTTTATATATATAAGCAGATTTTCAAATAAGATGTTCATAATTTCAATCATTTTGGCATAACATCATTTTTGTAGACTCCCTTTGATCACGAATGGCCCTGAGTTTGAACCTAGAAAGATTCCCTCTGAGGCACAAGTCTGCGCAAGGTTGTTTGTGTAGACCAGCAGTCGCCTATGCAGAGCAGTCTCCCCTCTCTACTCTACTGATGTTGTCTAAGAGAAAGCCAATGGCCTATAAATTTGGAATTTGGCCACAGTAATGTCACAACACTTATACAAATATATATATATGATGTTGTCGCAACTCATTTCTATAGCTGGGTGAACTGGAGCAACGTGACATAAAATGTCTTACTCAAGGAGACAACACATTCACCCGGTTCGAGAATCGAACTCACAATCTTCTGATTGCTAGCCCAACGCTGTGCCCACTAAGCCATACACTTTCACCATAAATGTATATATAAGTGCAGCTGTGATCATATAATATACATTTATCTATAGCTACCAGCATACAATTTCTACATAAATATTGCATAAGGTTTAGCGGAAGATGAAAGGCGCCGCAGACTAAATATAATTAATTACTTGGAAGTTGTACTGAAAGCTCTTTTTAGTGTTATTATCACTAAAATGTTCTGTTTCATTTCTAAACATATCAACAACCACATCGACCGACGTCGTTTGCGACGACGGTCGCTCTGGATGCCCGAACAATATAGAACAGTAACTTTATGGCACTGAAGCAGGAAAAACACGTGATTTTAGGATACATTCTTTCATTGGTAACAAGTTAATTATTCAGAAAGGTTTGATGTAAATTTATCTAGTGTTAATTTCATCATTTCATTTTAAAACTATTTTGTATAAATGGAATAATAAAAAACAGATTGTCGGTATATAAGGTGTCTGAAGTATAATAATTTCAGATTAATTCACTTTTATTATCCATGCATAAAAATCTTTAATGTGATATCTATAATTTGAAACTGCTCTTGAAATTCACCTGTCATTTAACATTTAGATGTATTATCAACGAAAACAGACACACACACAGACGCATATTTGTACACATATATACACATATGTATGAATGTGTGTATATATGTGTACAAATATATATATATATATATATATATATATATATATATATATATATATATATATATATATATATTTGTACACATATATACACACATTCATACATACATATATATCTATATACATATATACACACATTCATACATATATATATATACACACACACACACACACACACATATATATATATATATGTGTGTATATATATATATATATACACACACACATATATATACATGTATATACATGTATATATATACATATGTTACATTACAAGTACAGCAGTTGTAATTGTCTTTCTAGATTAATTTCATATTTAAGTTATAGGAATATAGTTTTGTATGTGACAACTTGCTTATGAAGAACGAAATAATTTATATTCCAAACGTTTGAAAATACCACTGATATTGTAATAAAAGCTTTTCTCATTTTAACCATCTCGTTAAATATCTATTTCATTATAGATAATTACATAAAGTCTCATACACACAGCCACATATATCAGCGAATTCATACATTTTTAGAGACTTTTACCTTTTACTCAATAAACCAACATATGAAAATATCAATTATTTTATTAGTAATTCTCTCTAATGTTATTCAATAAAATGTAGGATAATTAAGATATGTGACGCTACATGCTGTAACACGTTCTCCGCCGCCTCTAGCTTAGCCGCTTCGGCCATAAACTCCGGCACTTGCCCGTAATGCAGAGGAAAGGAAGACAAACAAAAAAAACCTGAAGATTGTCTGGCCGCTTTCTCATCGCACCGGCCATCGTCGAGACTTCAGGCGTCTTCAGACACCGTACTGCGTAGCTCCTCTGCAAGATCAGAACGTCAGCAGCCCGTCTGAGTGGAAGGGTGGCTGTAACAGCGGGTGTCACTTGCCATTGTCGGCGGAAATGCTTTTGCAGATTTGTCCACGAAGGTAAGCCCCAACACCTCCGTGCTCTAGCCCTAGAACTCATCACCCTCTCCCCTTTCTTTTCTTTTGTGGCTCCGGAGTCCTTGTTTTTACCCTTCTTTTCTTCTCATTTTTTGTTTTTATAGTCCCCTACTTTCCTATACAGCCGGATCTGCTCTTCTTTACGTCTTCCCAATTTTCTCATTAAAAACTAGTATTTACTAAATACACACACACACACAGCTGGGTCTGGACTCATCGTGGCGAGGGGGCTTGTGTGTTCCGTTAATCCGAGGGAGAATTACCCTCTGGATCTTTCTTTGTAGGTCGATGTAGACGGGCGCCAGTCTACCCCTAGAAATTCCAGACCAACAGTGACCTGCGGCGTGTCAGCTCGCCGCTAAGAAGATAGCTCTATCATCTGACTATTTCTATTTTGCGGGGTGACAACAACCCAGTCAGAAATAAACATCAATATGTTACGAAACCGAATGTCGGCTCTACGCGCAATGATGTTTCTGGGATCGCCATCTTAAAATGACCCCGTCCTCGTCGAGCTCGAGTAAAAGAAAGACACACACGCATACTTATGCGGATGTTACGTAATGTTCTACATATAACACTTTTATTAACAGTTATAGACAGGATATTGCATAGAAACAGATTCCGTTTAGGAGATATATACGGAGTTATCTTTACCGAAATACAGTCATAATACGCGTTACCTATCGATTTCTGTGAACTTTGTATTTTAAGATGTAGTTTTTCAACTGCAAACTTATTATCTTGTTGAGTGAGTGGGTCATGGCTGGAAATCACTGAAATAAATTCGGTGACTTTCGTATACTATATATATATATATATATATATATATATATATATATATATATATATATATATATATATATATATATATATATATATATATATATATATATATATATATATAGAGAGAGAGAGAGAGAGAGAGGAAGAGAGAGAAAGAGAGAGAGACTTATACACACACACATATTATATATATATATATATATATATATATATATGCACACACACACATATAGAAATATGTAGATATAGATATGTCATTTATACAAACACATACCGATATATATATATATATATATAAATGTAAGTATGTATGTATACGTACATACATATATGTATACGGACGTACAGTAGCATGCATATATATATATATATATATATATATATATATATATATATATATATACATACAGGTACACATACATATATGCACGCATCAGTTTAGCGGACGCTTATTATAACGCCGCTTTGTTCGTTTGTCAACAAACTGAACAGCCTGAATTGTTGACAAACGAACAAAGCGGCGTTATAATAAGCGTCCGCTAAACTGATGCGTGCATATATGTATGTGTACCTGTATGTATATATATATATATATATATATATATATATATATATATATATATATGCATGCTACTGTACGTCCGTATACATATATGTATGTACGTATACATACATACTTACATTTAAGTAAGTGCCATACTAAGAGTGAGAAATGAAATTTCGTTTTCATTTTTTTCAACTTATATATATATATATATATATATATATATATATATAATATACACGTATAAATATATAGATGTCTAACAGGAAAAATTATCCCTTCTGATAGAGAATCGCTGAAAGTAACACCTGGTTCTATATTGCATGTTTGTTCTGTTTCAAACATCTTTCAATGTAAACATTCAACCACAATATTAGATAACAAAATATTTTTGTTGCAAGCACCAGCTGAACAATTTACAAGAAAAAAAAAATGTTATATGAAATAAATAATGAATTCAAAGAATTACGTTATTGAATTCTTGAAAATCAAAATTAATTGGAAATCTTACACAAGCAACATGTTAATCAAGACCTGATATAAATTCATAACATTGAAATTGAGACGAAGTAGGTGGTTTACCAAAGGTCAGATGATGAGACGATCTGACCCGGTACCACGCCACCCATCTGCTCCCACGTGGTCTACTATGGCTGGGCAGAAATAGCATGTAGTGGAGGCCAACTATGGAGGGGTTCTTTCAACGGGATGGACAAGGATTTGGTTTGGTTTTGGAGACAAAACACCGTTCTAGATTTATTTTTAATGAAAACGGAAATTTTATTTCTTCAAAATGATAAAGAATTTAATATTTCGTCAAACATAGAAAAGTAGCATTGGAGAAGACAATACAGGCCTACATGAGAGGAAAATGAGGGAAAAGGCAAGGATTAATAGGCAACGAAAGAAAGGGGAAAAGAGTGGGTGGCATACTCTACACATAAGTCAGAGCAGTGTTTCGGATGGGCCCCTCAGACAAAATGGTAAAGGCATATCCGAGGATAGTGGTAAAGGTGTATCTGAGGACAGTGGCAAAGGCGTGTCCGAGGACAGTGGCAAAGGCATGTCCGAGGAGAGTGGCAAAGGCGTGTCCGGGGACAGTGGAAAAGGCGTGTCCGGGGACAGTGGCAAAGGCGTGTCCGGGGACAGTGGAAAAGCGTGTCCGGGGACAGTGGAAAAGGCATGTCCGGGGATAGTGGCAAAGGCGTGTCCAGGGACAGTGGCAAAGGCATGTCCGAGGACAGTGACAAAGGCATATCCGAGGACAGTGTCAAAGGCATGTCCGAGGACAGTGACAAAGGCGTGTCTGTGGACAATGACAAAGGCATGTCCGGGGACAATGACAAAGGCATGTCCGCAGACAGTGACACAGGCATTTCCAAGGACAGTGACAAAGGCCTGTGCACGGACAGTGACAAAAGCATGTCCGGGGACAGTAGCAAAGGTATGTCCGCAGACAGTGACAAGGGTATGTCCGAGGGAAGTTGGCGAAGGTCTGAGGACAGTGGTAAAGGTATGTCCAGGGACAGTGACAAAAGGCATGTCTGTGGACAATGACAAAGGCATGTCCGAGGACAGTGACAAAGGCATGTCCGCAGACAGTGACACAGGCATGTCCGCAGACAGTGACACAGGCATTTCCAAGGACAGTGACGAAGGCATGTGCACGAACAGTGACAACAGCATGTCCGGGGACAGTGGCAAAGGTATGTCCGCAGACAGTGACAAGGGTATGTCCGAGGGAAGTTGGCGAAGGTCTGAGGACAGTGGTAAAGGTATGTCCAGGGACAGTGGCAAATATATTCGTGGACAATGGCAAATATATCTGAGGACACTGGCAAAGACATTTCGGCAGATAATAGCCTGCGGGACCCGCTTCATCAGCCACCCCCACCTCGGCGTGCTCCTTCATCAGAGAGATTGCTGTCATTTTCATCTAAATATACTGATATTTTGATGTTCTAAACAGTCGGTAGTAACTTAGTATTGGAAAATAAATTATATATGGATAGAAATAGCAACGTTTAGAGAATAGAATGGAGTTGTTGTTGTTGTTGGTGGTGTTGACGTTAGTGGTGGTAGTGGTGGTGTGGTGGTGGTAGTGGTAGAGATGGTGGTGGTGTCGATGTTAGTGGTGGAGATGGCTGTGGTGGTGGTGTTAGTGGTGGTGGTGGTGGTCTTGGCGGTGTTGATGTTAGTGGTGGTAGTGGTGGTGGTGGTGGTGGTAGTGGTAGAGATGGTGGTGGTGTCGATGTTAGTGGTGGAGATGGCTGTGGTGTTAGTGGTGTTAGTGGTGGTGGTGGTGGTGGTCTTGGTGGTGTTGATGTTAGTGGTGGTAGTTGGTAGTGGTGGTGGTGGTGGTGGTAGTGGTAGAGATGGTGGTGGTGTCGATGTTAGTGGTGGAGATGGCTGTGGTGGATGTGGTGGTGTTAGTGGTGATGGTCTTGGTAGTGTTGGTGGTGTTGATGGTAGTGGTGGAGATGATTGTGGTGGTGGTGTTAGTGGTGGTGGTCTTGGTGGTGTTGATGTTAGTGGTGGTGGTGGTGGTGATAGTGATAGAGATGGCTGTGGTGGTTGTGGTGATGGTAGTGGCGATGGTCTTGGTAGTGTTGGTGGTGTTGATGGTAGTAACAGTGATGGTTCTAGTGGTGGTGGTATTGGTTGTAAGTGATGGTGTTGTTGGGGCTGGTGGTGGCGTTGGTGACGATGGAGATGGTGATGATGATGGTGGTCTCTGGTGGCGATGATGGTGTTGAAGATGATGGTGATGGTAGTGGTGTTCGTAGTGCGTGCTAGTGCTGGTGATGTTAGTGCTGGTGCTGGTGTTGGTGGTATTGGTGATGGAGGTCAGATGGTGGTGGAGCTTGTTGTGGAGATGATGATGATGATGTTCGACTTACGCCGGAGATAGCTTCAAATTATGAACAAAGTTTCTAAATTTATTTATGAAATGAAGCTATGTTATTAAATGTTAGACTTGTGGTGGAGGTGGTGGTGGTGGTGAAGCTGGTCATGAAGTTGGTAGTGGTGAAGGTGGTAGTGGTGTTGATGGTAGTGGTGGACATGGCTGTGGTGGTGGCGGCGGTGCTGGTGGTGGTGAAGTTGGTGGTGTTAATGGTCTTGGTAGTGGTGGAGATGGGTGTGGTTGTGTTAGAGGTGCTGGTGAAGGTAGTGGTGGTGGTGGTGGTGAAGGTAGTGGTGGTGGTGGTGGTGATGGTGATGGTGGTGAAGGTGGTAATGAAGGTGGCGGTGATGGGAATATTAATTGAAGTGATGTCATTCGTTATAAATCGACAGCTGAAGTTTGATTTGTCCAACCTTTGATATTTCACATCTTTCTCAGTATTACATTGGAGATATCGTCACATACAGATATATACACATCATATACATACACATGCATATACAGACACATATACACAGACATTCAATTACATAGACAGACATTCATATCCATACACATATACACACCCTCTCACATACACCGAGATATATATGTAAACAATTCAGCCTTCCCTCGTATATATATATATATATATATATATATATATATATATATATATATATATATATATATATATATATATATATAGGAAAAGAGTCAGGACCCCGACGGCTGAGCTCCGGCCGTTTCGACAGCTATTTCTGGGGTCCTTACTCTTTTCCTATTACCCACTCTACTACCCATAGGAGTAGGAAGCTGTCATTCCCTGACGTTATCTCTAGGGATACGGGAATCAGCAGACAGGACCTGGGGGCAGCGATGGGGGACAGGGGATTCTGGGGCATGAGAGTGAGATCCATCATCTCGACAGTAGTCGACGAGTGATGATGATGATGACCCATAGTATCGAGTGCTCTGGTACGTTATAGTCCACCTGGTATCTTACCACACTTCCTTCGTTTTATATATATATATATCGAGGAATCCCATGGAGAGGGCAGTCGAGGCTGAGGGAGTCTGTGTATGTATGTATATATATGTAATTGAGAGTGTGTATGCATGTGTGCAATGGTTAACGTCTATCCACACGTCTAGAAAGTACTTCAGTAACACAACCGCAACTTTCACCTCATTCATGTTCAAGAAATATTAATCCGTGGACGCAGGTGTAACTATTTCAAGAACATTACGACCAAATAATAGGTGGTGGATTGGCAGTATCGGTAGAGGGTCGGACGCCATGCTTTCCAGCATAGTTACGTCCCTTTATGATCTGAGTTCAAATCCCGCCGAGGTTGACTTTGCCTTTCATCCTTAATGGGTCGATAAAATAAAGTACCAGTAATGCACTGGGTAATTGCTGGCCTTGTGCCTAAAGTAGAAACAATTACGACCAAATATTGTCTTTGGAAACGTCAATAAAACAATATAAAACAAACAGGACAACAATACAACAACATGATAAAGTGACAAGTCAGTCAATCATATTGATGGCCTTCCCATAGCCCCGGCGGACAGAATGGGGAAGGCGTTTCCCCGGAGGATGGCAAGGGTGACGCGCTGGAAGAGCCATTCCAGCTTCTGCAATTCACCCAGTTTTATTTAGACTTTCTAAAATTACACTTCTTATATATGTCTTACTTCCAGTGTAAATGTCTTATGGATTAATTTCACAGTATTTATATTTATGAGGGGAGGTTGAAAAGTAAAAGTTCATTGGCTGACTATGAACTTGTGATGCCAGAGCTGTGAAATATTGCATCCATTAATTTAGGGCGGTGGATTGGCAGTATCGGTTGAGGGTCGGACGCCATGCTTTCCAGCATAGTTATGTCCCTTTACGGTCTGAGTTCAAATCCCGTCGAGGTTAACTTTGCCTTTCATCCTTACGGGGGTCGATAAAATAAAGTACCAGTAATGTACTGGGATAATTACTGGCCTTGTGCCAAATGTAGAAACAATTATTTTAACTCTTATTTTCTTGGCCATCTTATAAACGTTCCAGCTTAAGCAAGTACACACACACACACACACACACGCACACACATGTGTACATTCTATATATATACACACATACACACACACACACACTCGAGGGTAGGCTGACTATGAAGGACTGATGCTAAAGCTGTGAAATCTTGCATCCATTAATTTCAACTCTTATTATCTTGGTCATCTTATGAACGTTTCAAGCTACCCTTGTGTGTGTGTATATATATAATATATATATATATATATATATATATGTGTGTGTGTGTGTGTGTGTGTATGTATATATATATATATATATATATATATATATAGAGAGAGAGAGAGAGACAGAGATATATTCGAGGGCAGGCTCAAATGTTCATAGGCTTACTACTAAAGGAGTGATATTAGAGCTGTGAAATCTTGTATTCATTAATGACATCTCTTCTTATTAATTACTGCATCGTTTCCTTCCTGGGACTAGGTTAACAATAAACCTCATTCAGTCATTCCATGAGAGTATCTTGGACAGCCTATGAACATTTCAGCCGACCCTCGTATCTAGCCCTACTTTGAATGTAAATGTCGTGTGGATTATTTTCATAATATTGATATTTATGGTATAGAATTAATGGAAATGTTTTCAATTGTTTTTACGAATGAAAAAGATACGACTTAAACACATTTAATCCTAAGATGATTGATGCGTTGTTAGATAGATTTTTTTCATCTTTACGTTATTTTTGATGGATCCGCCTTATTTTTCATTTCAAATATTTCTATATATGTATTGTCGTTAAAACTTAGGAATGCCGTTATGGGGAAAAAAGAACCTCAGACCCCCACTTAACAACCGGGCTGAGAGAAATGAGCTGACATGGCTAATTTAACCATAGTGACTAGTAACAGCCCCTACGGCCTACTATCCTTCACACACACGCACTTATATGTATACCCATACACATACACACACACATCTATATTTATACACGCACACATGTTTATACAACCTACCACCTTTCACACTCTTTGTTTTCCAGCTTCTACGGCCCATTATCTTTCACACACACACACTCACATACATACACACATACACATATACACACACAGTTACACACACATATATATTTACACACACATATTTTACGGCTTTCACACGCTAGCGCACCCTATTGATTTAACCCAATTGGTCAGTAGCTTTTGCCACAGCCTATCACGCGCACGCGCATTCTTTCCCTCGTTTGAATTTTCCCCATAACGGCATTCCTAAATTTCTATATATAGTTTTTGTAACGGTAATGCTATATATATTATATATATTAAGGGCGGGGAGTCGTCGTTAGAACGACCAATAGAATGGTGTGCGTTATCCGTTCCGACTCTCTGCTCTCTGAGTTCAAATCCTGCAGAGGTCAACTATGTTTTTCATCCATTCGAGGTCGATAAAATAAAGTACCAGTCTAGTACTGGGGTCGGTCGTTCCTCTCTCAGGAAGAGATCTGCTGCACTCATGCCTGGAGAAGGATATTTACCGCGGTTCTACCGACACGATGTCTCAAGGATTGTACATATAACACCCTCCAACACATACATACATGTATATATATATATATATATATATATATATATATATTATGTTTAATATAGAAATGGCTTCTACAGGGCTATAACGGTTTTCTTTTGAATGAAACAGTTCTATTCTTGTAGAAGCCATTTCTATTTTAAACATGATCTTTACACTCTACTAATATATTGAGTACCGTACTTACTGTAAAGTTATGTATATATATATATATATATATATATACACATACACTATATATATATATACCTTTTTTTAATATGTATATATATATATATATACACTACACATACACTATATATATATATATATATCATCATCATCATCGTTTAACGTCTATCTACCACGTTAGCATGGGTTATATATATATATATATATATATATATATATATATATATATATATACATACACACAAGCAAACAAGTTTATATCTATGTAAGTTGTATGTAGCCATATTCAAATTACCTCCTGTATCATTATATATTATCTGCTATATAGTTTCAATGTGATTTAGGTGATTTATTTTTAATTTGATTTCTGTATTGAATGATACATTGATATAATTAAAAAGTTGAACTAATCCAGAATCTTAAAAATGTTGGCCGATATAACATATATTTATCGACTTGTTCTACTTTCATTTTTATTTGTTTACTGTGCCAAATATATGGATATATCCCGTTTAAATATGAAAGTACGTTGATCTGTAACATCTATCTAAATAGAAACGAGACACAAACTACTGTATGTCCATGTATGTGAAAAACGAAGGAACGAAAAAGCAATGATAGATTTAGAATATAATTTTCTAGGGTTTCGTCTTTTTAAACTATAAATATTTGGCCAGATAAATATAGTTTCTTATATATAGGCACAAGGCCAACAATTTTGGGGGAGGGAGAAGTCGATTAAATCGACCACAGTATAGACTGGTACTTTATTTGATCGACCCGGTAAGGATGAAAGGCAACGTTAACGTCGGCGGATCATAAACGGTAGTAACTCTATGCTGCAAAGCATGGCGTCCAACCATCTACCGATGCTGGTAATCCACCGGCCTAGGAGGCCAGATACATATAAAATATAATGAACTACACAACTTTTCTATAAAGAAATAATTCTTCTTCGTCGTTCACTTATTCTTGTGAGGGTCGTGAGTGCAGTGCCCCCAAACACTGCTTCCTCTTCACTCACTTATTCTTGTGAGGGTCGTGAGTGCACTGCCCTCAAATACTACTTCTTCTTCACCCACTTATTCCTGAGAGGGTCGTGAGTGCAGTGCCCCCAAACACTGCTTCCTCTTCACTCACTTATTCCTGGGAGGGTCGTGAGTGCAGTGCCCCCAAACACTGCTTCCTCTTCACTCACTTATTCTTGTGAGGGTCGTGAGTGCAGTGCCCTCAAATACTACTTCTTCTTCACCCACTTATTCCTGAGAGGGTCGTGAGTGCAGTGCCCCCAAACACTGCTTCCTCTTCACTCACTTATTCCTGGGAGGGTCGTGAGTGCAGTGCCCTCAAATACTGCTTCTTCTTCACCCACTTATTCCTGAGAGGGTCGTGAGTGCAGTGACCCCAAACACTGCTTCTTCTTCACCCACTTATTCCTGGGAGGGTCGTGAGTGCAGTGCCCTCAAATACTGCTTCTTCTTCACCCACTTATTCCTGGGAGGGTCGTGAGTACAGTGCCCTCAAATACAGCTTCTTCTTCACCCTATTATTCCTGGGAGGGTCGTGAGTGCAGTGCCCTCAAATACAGCTTCTTCGTCTTATTTTTCCTGCGAGGGTCGTAGGGGCTGAGCCCTCAGATACGCCTTCTTCGCCCACTTATTCCTGCGTGGGTCGTGGGGGAAAACTCCTCAGATTCTCCTTCCAGTGGGTCCTATCAGAAGCAACCGTCTCCAACTGGTCCAGCTGGATCTCCAATCGAGAGCAACAAAGCTCATGGATTTTATCCAATCATCTTGCTCGGATCCCCTGTCGGCTAGTTTTGCCCAACATTATAAACCCCTTCTAATGATTGAGCCTAATCCAGCAGAGGGTAGTTTGGGTTCTGGTAGTATTAAGTAACAGTGTGTATATATATATATACATATATATATATATATATATATATATATATATATGATTCCTGATGATTTCTAAAGAATGAAACAGTTCTAGTCCTGTAGAATCTCATCTATATTAAAACTATATATATATATATATATATATATATACATATATATATATATACATATATATATATATATATTTATATATATATATATATATATATTTATATATATGTATATATGTATGTATGTATATATATGTATGTATATATTTGTATGTCTATATATATACATATATATATATATATATATATATATATATATATATATATATATATATATATATATATATATATATATATATATATATATGTGTGTGTGTGTGTGTGCGTCGGTGTGTGCGTTTGAATAACGGGGGCAGGATCATCATTGTCATAAGAGAAATAATTAATTCATAGCTGTATTCGTTCGGTGCTGGCAGGGACCTAACGAAGAACAACGACAAATATAACCGAAAGAAATTTATGTTCCCAACTCTATTGGCATAATTGATATGAACAAAGAAAGAACTAAAGTTGTAAATGTTTTATATAACTATAAAATAAACAAGGAAGTATTTGAAGAAATATTGTATATAGCGAAACTTCTGAAGATACAATCTTCATGGTAAAATAACGACAACTATGAAAAACAAAGAGGGAAAATATAACGTTAAAAAATATGATATAATATATCCTTACATCAGAATTACAAAGAAAGTATTTGTTTCTATAATCTATGCAGTAGCCATAGATTTAGCCAAAAGAATGTAAAGAACAGTACACTATATCACCAGTTGTTTAAAGCATATCTAATCCTAATGAAAATGCGTGTAAAAATAGACAATACTAGAACAAAAATATATATTTTTGAATCGTTAATCAGTTGGACAAACAAAACACAAATTATTTGTGGAAAAAAATTCTTTTTTTACAAATATCACAGTAATACAAATAGCAATCCCCAAAGAAACAGAAGTATCTGGAATCAAAGAGTGTTTCAGAAAATAACACACAAAACTATACCAGCACAAAAGCATAATAAATCAACAAGAAAACTATAAAACCAACAAGAAGTATTAAACTATACCAAAGATATATGAAAACCATAACAAAAAACCATAGCGAAATCTCACTAAATAACAAAGACTGTCGATATAAAAAAATGACAAGACCTCTTTGAACAAAACAAACATCGTCTCCAGTCTAAAATGTGGAATGAAGCGTTATCAGCTAGAGAATTCGATTTGTTAAGAGGAATATTGACAGCACGCTGGAATGACAATAACAATAATCATAACTATCTGAGATACACAAAAAATCACCACATGAAATAAGATATTATATAAAATATCATGGCGATATTATATACGTAAATAAGCAAATAAGAACGTCAAATATATAAATATTAACGTAAATATACCTAGAACATATGCGAAGTAATTACAGAAGGTCCCTCTATTAAATAATTGTTTCTACTTTAGGCACAAGGCCAGCAACCACCCAGTGCATTACTGGTACTTTATTTTATCGACCCCGTAAGGATGAAAGGCAAAGTCAACCTCGGTGGGATTTGAACTCAGATCGTAAAGGGACGTAACTATGCTGGAAAGCATGGCGTCCAATGGTTTCTGATTTAGGTACAGGACCAAACATTTATAGAGAGGGCACATGAAAGGTCATTACAACGACCCCAGTACGAGACTGGTAAAATATTTTATCGACCCCGTAAGGAATAAAAGCAATGTAGACCTTGGCGGGATTTGATCTCAGGGCGTAAAGAGCCGAAATAAATGCCACAAAGTATCTTATCCGACTCGTCAAAGATTCTGCTAATCCATCGCCCTATACGTAAATAATACACTCCGAAAATAAAGCCAGCAATAAACAGAACACCTAGTGGATAAGACCATTAAATTCCAAACTAGGAAATAATAAACAACGTAAAACAAAACCAATTATAAACTAAATATATATACTAGAACAGAGGTTGGCAACTTCAGCGGGCCGGAGGAAGGCCATAAAAGAATAATTATGGAAAATTACACAAGCTAAAATTTAATCACGAGTGTTGACTATACTTTAAAATAATTTGTATTAACCACAGATGAATGTAGTAATGGAAAAACATCATTTATTCAATTTAAGACATCGTTGGAATCATGTTTAAAAAATCTTAAAATTGCATAGCAGCCAAAAGAATTAATGGGAAACTTAATGTAATTGTGTCTTTGCTGTCAAAGCGTTCACATCCGGTTGGTGGTGGACATTAAGTAGAGTGAATCAGTGGTGGTGGACATTAAGTAGAGTGAATTGGAAGATTTGTGGAAGAATGTAACAGCAAGCCTTTTAATATATTCGAAAGTCTCGTCTATCATATTACAATAAATTTAAATTTTAAATAAACAACTCATTCGGCATCACTTCTCGTGGGCCGGTCAAGTAACTAGAACAAAGACACCCTCTATAAACCCTGTCTCAGATATCATCCATATTTCTCAACCACTAATCTGGTTTAAATATGAGTATGTGGTGAGACATACGTTGTCATGGT
Organism: Eledone cirrhosa; assembly: GCA_964016885.1. Lineage (NCBI taxonomy): Eukaryota > Metazoa > Mollusca > Cephalopoda > Octopoda > Eledonidae > Eledone > Eledone cirrhosa. The sequence continues at coordinate 30,894,562 of OZ024759.1, read as the reverse complement.
GCGGCCGCCAAATTATTTAGTTTCTGTATGACAATAAACATTAAACAATATCTATTATTATATGGATTAGCACTATCGGTAGAGGGTCGGGCGCCATTCTTTGCAGCATAGAGTTATATATATATATATAAATATATATATATATATATATATATATATATATATATATATATATATATATATATATATATATATATATATATATATATATATATATATATATATATATATATATATATATAGGTAAAGAGTCAGGACTCTGACGGCTGAGTTCTGGCCGTTTTGACAGCTAGATCCACTCTACTACCCTAAGTATTGAGTACTCTCGTGCTTTATGGACCACCTGGTATCTTACCACACCCTCTTTGTTTTATATATATATATATATATATATATATATATATATATATATATATATATATATATATATATATATATACACTGTGCTTTGACAGTTCATCAGATATGCGGGTTTATATGTGCAGAACGCATTCATACACAGACAGACACACACACACACACACACATAAATACACACATATGTGTATATATATATATGAATACATATATATGCATATATACATATACTTATATACATACATATATATATATACATAAACATACATACATACATACATACATACATGCGTACATACATACATACATAGATACATACATACATACATACTGTCATGGTAAGACTTACTCAAATAGTAGAGAATTCAAACGTGGACGACGAGGAAGAAATACTAAATGAGATTTAAAAGGAAAGTAGGTGTTAATGTGAATTATTTAAGACACTACACTGAAAGACAAACATGGATATATAGAGTAAATGAAGTTACGTGAGTCGATATGGTAGTTTATGCTACATTAACAGTCGTTATACACTGAAAAAAGACAATGGCACTCTTTTAAAATAAATATTGTGATAAAAGAAACTTCTGAAATTATAGCTTATAATGTTGAAATTATTGTAAATATTGTATAGTCACGATAAATTAATTTTTAATGACTATTGGAAAATCGCTCATTGGACCAGTAAATGTGTTATTTTCTAAAGTACGTGTGCTTCTATACCGCCATAATGTTATGACATGACTTACAGCAGACGACATGCCATTTCCTATTTATAGATTGTCAGTCTCAAATATTTAGTTGCCATAACAGTGTAAAAATTTACTACTAAATATCAAATAATAATTATTTTTATTAGCCACACATTAAGAACACATTAAAGACGGTACAGGACGATACAGTGTCGGGTTTCTTTGTATAAAATAAAATAGATAACAGAGACAATAAACATTTAAAACAAACATAACAAATTCCCCAAATACTAAATAATTGTTTCTACTTTAGGCACAATGCCAGCAATTATCCCAGTGCATTACTGGTACCTTATTTTATCGACCCCCGTAGGATAAAAGGCAAAGTTAACCTCCGTTGGATTCAAACTCAAAACACATAATTCTATGCTGCAAAGCATGTGTCTGATGCTCTTCTGTCACAAGTCCTAGATGCTTTGTGGCATATAGCTATGGCTCTTTAAATTCTGAGATGAAAATCCTGCCGAGATTAGCTTTCCCTTTCATCATTACGGAGTTGATTTAATCGACTTTCCTCTCCCCTAAAATTGTAAATGACCATACACGTAAAGGGCCACAACTCTATGATGTAAAGCATGGTGTCTGACGCTCTATCGTTACTGGGCGCTAGATTATCAGTTTCAGTAGAACATCGGACAACATGTTTTGCGACATATAGTTACGCTCCTTTACGTTCAGAGTTCAAATTCTGCCGAGGTTAGTTCTGCCTTTAACACTTACGATAAAATAAAGTACCAGTAAGTCACTGGGGTAGATTTAGTCGACTTTTCCCCACACATCAAAATTGCTGGCCTTGTGCTTAAATCGGAAACCAGTAAATATCAAATATGTAATATTTAGGCGCATGATTAAGTAATGGTTTTTCTAGGTATCTACCCTACGGCTATTTCCGGTTGTTTTCGGGTATTTCCGGTGTTTTCCGGGTATTTCCGGTGTTTTACGGGTGTTTCCGGTTGTTCCCAGCTATTATATGGTATTTCCGGAATTTTCCGGCTACTTCAGGCTATTTTCGGGTATTTCCGACTGTTTCCGGAGCTTTCCGACTATTCCCGGTGTTTTCCGGGTATTTGCGGTATTTTTCGGGTATTTCCGGTTATTTCCGGCTTTTTGCGGTCTTTTCCGGTTATTCCCAGCTATTATCGGGTATTTCCGAATATTTTCGGGTACTTCCGGCCTTTTCCGGCTATTTCCGGGTTTTTCAGGCTATTTCCGGGTATTTCCTGCTATTTTCGGGTATTTCCAGCTATTGCAGGCTGTTTCCGGCTATTTCCGGTGTTTTTCTAGTATTTCCGGCTATTTCCGCTTATTTCCGGCTATTTCCGGGTATTTGCAGATATTTCCGGCTATTTTCCGGTGTTTTACGGGTGTTTCCGAGTATTCCCGGGTATATTCGAGTTTTTCCTGTGTTTCCGGGTATCTCCGGTGTTTCCCGGCTATTCCGGTGTTTTCCAGATATTTTCGAGTATTCCCGGTATTTCCGGTTATTTACGGCTAATATCGTGTATTTCTGGCTATTTCCGGTGTGTTTCGGGTATGTTCGGTGATTTACGGGTATTTCCGGCTGTTTCCGGTTCTTTACGGCTATTTCCGGGTATTTCCGGCTATTCCCGGGTGTTT
>OZ024759.1:30879336-30881836 GCA_964016885.1 Eledone cirrhosa | reverse complement strand
TATAAGTTTTCTACAAGTTTGGGAGAATGTTTCCAGTTTATGTAGAAGCCTAATATATATTCATGTAAGACTATATTTAGGTGGGCACTTATAAATCGTCAGTCGAAGCCCATTAAACATTGATATAAGAAAACAAATTTCTTACCGCTGTCAAAAATCATGTCCGTAAAGTAGCTCTCTCTCACCTCGAATGACCGCCAAATTTGAGATTCCAGCAGTTTTTGACTGAGGAAGTATCATAGCGACACGAAGCGGGAAGGGGAGACAACCCACGAAATGAAGAAAAAAATAATATACACGCGGGTTAATTAGTTTTTTTGAAAACATTATCAATCCGACGTGTTTAAGAACTCAATTGAAAATAAAAAAATAAATATATGCTTGTATAAATTACACACGCATATAGATATTTTCTTAGGCTAAATCATATATATATACGGGATAAAAATTATCGTTAGAGGTTGTGAATACTCCGTATTGTGGATAGTTTTAGCGTACGGCGTTGTTTGACTCAACAAGAGGTTTCCTTAGGCAGCGAGTTTGTAAGTTCTCGGGAGATCCTATGCAGGTTAATCTTGGAGTAATAATGGTGAAAGAGTGAAGAATAACATGGTCAACAGTACAAAAAGGGTTTTATTTACAGTATTAACAATTGTTTCATTGATTAAGTTGTCTAAAAGTTGCTAATCGCGTGAAGTTGTGTCACTCAATTTAAAATACAATGCATGCTTAACCAAATCATCAGCTATTTTTTAGACAACTTAATCAATGAAACAATTGTTAAAACTGTAAATAAAACCCTTTTTGTACTGTTGACCATGTTATTCTTCACTCTTTCACTATATATATATATATATAGTAATACTAATAAATGTGAAGACTACGATCCGAAGAGGGTTCGATTAGGATAATAGATATATCAAGTTTCAGAAGATCCCGTTAAGGGTGAAAGCACCGATTCTTTGCTTAAACTTTAATCTGTTATTTTAATATATATATATATATAAGCAAGATGTATGGTAGGTCGTATGTGAATCGCGATGATCACGTCTGACCTACCAAATATGCGACGGTAGCTAGTTAAGCTCTATGCGTATAAGCAGAGCAGAAATATTAATGACATATGGTCGGACGAAACGGCTGTCGGCAATACACTTGTTATAATGTCATAATAGTTCCTTTGTTCTTTTTCATTAATATATATATATATATATATATATATATATATATATATATATATATATATATATATATATGTGTGTGTGTGTGTGTGTGTCTGTGTGTGTGTTTTTCTATAATTGTTTCTACTTTTGGCACAAGGCCATTACTGGTACTTTATTTTATCGACCCCGTAAGGATGAAAGGCAAAGTAAATTGCGGGAATTGAACTCAGATCATAAAGGGACGTAACTCTATGCTCCAAAGCATGGCGTCCGACCTTCTAAAGACACTGCCAATCCACCGCTGTATTTATATAATGTGTTTAGGTAAACGACAATTATTTATAGGTTATTCTAAGTCGTATTTGTTAAACAATGGATCATTATATAGTTTTACAAACAAGAAATAAATTCAGTAATTTTGAAGCAGCATTTTTGTGTTCTTGCAAGATATCAAGATTAGATGAGGCTGTAATTGAAAAGAAAGTTTATTTATTTCTTAAATTATCTCCCCTACCTTATCCTCCTCCACCTTATTCTCTTGCTCATTTCTAACCTCGAATCTTTTCATAAAAGGGAGCGGGTTTATTTCTTAAATTATATCCCCCTATCTTATCCATCCCCACCTTATCCTCCTCCTCATTTCTAACTGCGAATCTTTTCATAAAAGGAAGGGGGTTTAGTTCTTGAATTATCTCCCCTACCTTATCCGTCTCCTCTTTTCTAACCTCGAATCTTTTCATACATTAAACCAGAAAGTAATTAATAATCTACAAAGGTAGTGTGAGGTGGTGGTGGTGGTGGTGGTGGTGTGTGGTAGTGAAAGATTGACTGGCGGCGGTGGTGGTGAGTGAAATAATTAGCTACGTCATAAACCCGTCATTTTTGTAATCAAAGTTCTATGCCATAAATTTTCGCAAGTTCTCATTCATACAGGAAAGAATAAGTGGCGTATGCCGTTAATAATAACAATAATAATATTATCAATAACAATAACAATAACAATGATAACAATAACAAAGATAATAATAATAATAATAATAATAATAATAATAATAATAATAATAATAATAATGATAAAAATAATATTAATAATAATTCTTCTTATTATTTTTAAAATGTTTATAATGATAATTTGTTATGTATTTTTCATTAAACAAATCTAAAATAAGTCATTATTATTATTTTATTTTATTTTTCAAAACCAATAAATGCATTCTTTGTGTTTCGCTTTTGTTAAGATTTTAACCAGAAACTGAAGAACTTAAACTAAACTACATAAACTTTCTCCGTATTTTGCACTCTATTACAGTTTTATGACGGAAACCGAGCAGCGAATG
>OZ024759.1:30841836-30876836 GCA_964016885.1 Eledone cirrhosa | reverse complement strand
CCCTTACTGGAATACCAAAATTAATAACTGCAGACCTGTCAACTCTCCCCGTCCGACGGCGAGATCTCCCACCCACTTTGGAGTGACTAAAATATGTCTTCTCTTGTGAAAATGGATATAGCTTTCATTATATAAAATCTCCCCATTTTGCCTCATTTCTCCACGTTTTGCGGTACTTTTTTTCATGGTACTCCCCGTTTGGTTTTTAGAGGTTGGCAGGTCTGTAACAGTGATGTATCAGTCTGCTAAAAATCTATTATTACAGACCGTACAACATATTTATAAGAGCAACATAGATGAATATTTCAAAGATGGATGATAAAAATTTACAGTAATGTATTTTACTGAAGGATAATTCTGTTCCGCCCACTAACCTGACACAGTAAAATCAAAGCAGAACATTAATAAATACATATCTTAATTGATTTTTCAACACATTTCATAATGATTATCTTTAAAAAATATACAAAAAGATCGATAAAATATGAAAGGCTGTTGAACAGAGAGAGAGAAAATGCATGCAACAATAATGTGTTTATAAATAGCATCCTAATGTTATAGGTAATTTAAATTCAAGAGAAATTTAAAAGAAAAACAAACTCCATTAAGAAGGAATCATTCAGGCTATACAACAGTCATCAGTTCTACTATATTTTTACTATTATTCCATTATTTTTCATATAAGTACAACTCCACTGGAATTTCATTGCTTCTTTTTTTCAGTTTCATTTATTACACCCACATAAGTTATATATATATAAATATGTATGTATGTATGTATGTATGTATGTATGTATGTATGTATGTTCTTCTGGTTTTATAATTTCACAAAGTTTTACCAATAGAGAGAGAGTCGCTTTCTAACATAGACACAAGACTCTCTCATTGGAATTTACACATCAACTAGGTAGGTATGTATGTATGCATATATGCATGCATGTGTAGATATGGATGTTATTGTATGTGTGTATGTGGATGTTTTGAGTTGTATGTGTGCATGTGTATATGCTTTGCATCTGTATATGTGTATATGCAATTATTAGATGCAAAATTTTGGGAATGTCTTACATATTTTTACTGTTCCATTAATGGATTGTACTTGTAATTTCCTAACTAGTTGTGTTCTTTCTGTTCCAGTGAATCCCAGCTTCTCAAGATTTGTACTGAGGCAGTTACTAACATATCCCAGTGCCCCAATAATCACAGGTATAAATCTGAAGGTATAATCAGGGTGGAGTATCTGCAGATTTCTCATCAGTTCTGCATAAATGTTCTCCTTTCCACTAATCTTTGATATTATATTGGCATCTGCTGGGCAGCTAATTTCCACTACTGTGCATGCTTTCTTCTCCCTGTCCCATATCATAATATCTGGTCTGTTATGCTTGCATTTTATTGGGGTTTTTACTGGAACATTCCACCAGTACTCTTTCATATTATGTACATGGAGTTCTTCCACATTGCTGTAGCTTTTAATGTGTTTATTTTCGGGGCTATCTTTTTTACGAACTGCATTGTTCAGTGTTTTGGTCACTACATCATGCCTCATAGGTAGATAGTACCGCGATGACATCTTTGGACAGCTGTTGATGACATGGGTGATATCCTCGATGTTAGTTCTGCAGAGTCTGCACTTGTTATCACATCTAGGTGTTTTGCCTGCATCCCTATCTTTTTGGGAATCAATCATGGATTGCAAAAGCGTATCCTTCAAAGTGGGAGCCAATATAGCGGTCGTTGGTCCAAGAAAGACTACTTTCCTTATCTATATTACTCTCACTCTGGAGCTTCCTGGCAACATATCCATGCATGATTTTTTGCTGATAGCCATGCAGTTTTTCATCCATGGATTCACTGCGATACTGCTTTGCGACATCCCTGGGTGTGAGTTTTTGATTATCACACAGGGAATATCTCTCGAGGAGTTCCTTCCCAACTCTCATGATCTTATCTGTTTCATGCAGATGTTCGAGAAACGGGCTCCTACGCTTCGAGGTTCGCAGATGTTGTCGGAGAGATTTGATGCGATATTCAAATGTCTGGATTGATGTTAGGCCCCTGCCTCCCTGCTTACGTTTCAAGTAAAGGCGGTTTATGTCACTGTTGATGTGGAAGTTTCCGGTGTTGTTCAGTATTTTTCGAGTTCCAACATCAACTGCTCGGATGTCTATCGTCCAATTGAGTATTCCAAACGTTGGTGTTAGGACAGACACAGCAAACACATTGTGAGCCACTGTTTTGTTTTGCGCAGAGATCATCGGAACGATGACCAGATCTTTCTTAATCGGGTGTAGTATTCCTTGGTTACGCGTTCTTTATTACAGATACCATTATAGGATATGTTCTCATCTATCCCCAGGTATCTGTAGCAGTCTTCATCAGATATCGGTGAAACAGTTAGGCCATTGATGACAATGTTGCTAGATTGGGTTGTTGTTTTCCCCCGCTTTACAGTCATCTATGAGCATTTATCCTGGCCAAACTCCATTCCTATATCCTTTGAGAACGTTGTAATCAGGTCAAGATTTTTCTTCATCCCATCCATGTTCTTGGCGTAGAGTTTCAGATCATCCAGAAAGAAATTATGGGTTAGGTTCGTATTTCTGTCCTCCTGTGAGCCAATGATGTATCCCTCACATTTCTTGAGCAGAAAGGACAAGGGGTTTAATGACAAGATGAATAATATCACAGAGAGCCTGTCCCCATGAAATATACCCCTGCAATATTTTATTTTATCAGTGAAAATAGAGTCCTCCCTCTCTGTCTTTAACCTTAGGATAGTAGCCCAAGAAGAAGACATCCTCTCTATGGCTCTGATAATAATGTCTGGGACTTTAGCAAGTTGGAGGGCTTCTATCATCCAAGAGTGGGGAACATAATGTATGTATGTATGTATGTATGTATGTATGTATGTATGTATGTATGTATGTATGTATGTATGTATATGTACGCACATACACACATACACACATATATACACACAAGCAGTGAGTGCGTTTTACCATGTTTTGACAGTATTAGGACAACATGAACCTCTCTAAATATATCAAGTGCTAAAATCCTTTTTTCCTTAAAAATGCCCTTGTAAAGCAAGGGACGTCTTATAGGATGGGGCGTCCAATAGGCCAGCAAATAGGGTAATTCATATGTTGAAGAACCTATGTTTAAACAACTATGTAGAACGTTTTAATGAGTAAAGATACAAAGGTATATATATATATATATATACACCAACAGTTTTGCAAGAGATGTCAACATAAATGGACCTATTATTTTTATCTAAAGACATTTTTTCCAATTACATCCCGCCCGTCCCCTTAATCTATTCTATTTCTCATTCTTTCTTCTGATGAAGGACTAGCGTCCGAAACGTTAAGACCCTCTTCCTGCTATATCAAGCGTTAACCTAATATATCCCTTCCAAATACTGTACCGATTGTGTTGTTATTTCTGTTTACCTTTTACACACACACACATATATATATATATATATATATATTTCGGAATGGAGGCGGTAAAAACCAGTTAGACCATTACTCATCAGAGTACACGATATTTGGTGTAGTAGAGTGGGTAATATGGAAACATTCAGGACCCCGACGGCTGAGTTCCGGCCGTTTCGAGAGCTAGATATATATATGGTATGGTATGGAACCGTAATTCTTCTTACTAATAATTGCATTGTTTCCTTACGGATATTTATGTTGAAAATTAAACTACATTTGGTCATTCCATGAGAGTATCTTAGTGGGCTTATAATCCTTTCAACCGACACTCGTACACTTTTTTTTCTGAAACCAAGACAGGGTAGTTAAGTATTTGATTGAATTTTGTCAGCACGTTTTCATTTTCTTCTTGTCTGAGGATTTAGATTTTGAATCTGTGCTTTTGTAAGAGCAGCTTGCAGAAATAGTATTATTTCTCTCTAGCCCTTTGGCTCTGAAATCAGCGGTGATATTTCTATAATCAAAACCATTCATAATCAATTTTTAAGATTCTATTTTCCGATTATTTATGTTTTTCATTTAACGTTAACTCACGGCAGTTTCCATATTAAACGGATGATGAATTCATGATTAAAGCACATGGGGGTAGATAATATAGCTTTATTAATCAAGATGTTATCATAAAAGATAGGCAGAGAATTGTCAGAATCGTTAGAACGTCGGATAGAATGTTTTGTAGTATTTGTTTCGACTCTCTGCTGTCTGAATTAAAATCCCGCTGTGTTCAACTTTGCCTTTCATCCATTTAAGGTCGATAAAAAAAGAAGCAGTCTAGTACTGGACTTGATTTGATCTTTGCTCTTTGAATTCTGCTGCTGGTGATCGAACTTTGTGAAGAGAGATATCTCATGTTGATGTGCGGTCTGCTGCAACTGGCGGAATTTATCGTCACACGATAGTCTAGTATTGGGGTCTCCCTCTATATCGATTTCTCACTACCTTTCTATCACTTTCTCTCCTTCTCCGGAGAAAATCCGATGTATTCAGACCAGGAGAGGAGATGCTAGGTTTAAAAAATGCCCTAGAAACGCCATATATCAATATGCCGCTTTTGGAAGCTACGGGCCCATACTATACATACATATATATATTAAATATATATATATATATATATATATATATATATATAGATACTGCCAATCCACATTGTGTTCCGATGCATCACCGATTCTTCGTTTTCCATTATATATATATATAGTATCGGTAGAGGGTCGGACGCCATGCTTTGACGTATAGAGTTACGGTCCTTGCCATTCTGAGTTCAAATCCCGCCGAGGTTAACTTTGCCTTTCATCCTTACAGGGTCGATAAAATAAAGTACCAGTAATGCACTGGTAATTACTGGTCTTGTATCAAACGTAGAAACAATTATTATATATAATTCTTTATTTATATAAATTTATTATATATATATATCTTTGTCATTCCACTCCCTTACTCTCTATCTCTCTCTGCTGTATTCAGACCTGGAAAAGAGATGGAGTCCACCGGGCTTTAAAAGAAACGTCATATGTCAATAAGATACCCCTGGGACTCCTTCTGAAGTTACGGTACCAAACATATACATTATATCTTGAATATTGGCTTTAATATTAAATGATATTTTATTCATTGTTTTACGTTTATTCACTCCTCTGTTAGTTAACAAACGTTCAGAATTTTCTTTTGAAATTCTATTTGTGATAGAATATGTTCGTACCAGAATTATATCTGTATTTGTTGCCTATTCACTTCATAATATCGATTAGGTCTTTCCTAATGTAACTCGCGGACATATCAGCTGCTCCCCTGATACAGCTGTGAGTTATTTAAAGGTCATGATCTTGGATAAATGAAGATTTACAGCAAGTTAGACTGTTAAAGGTGGTATTAAACACCATGGCTATATATAAATTGTCTACTGTCGGCAAAATAAAAAGAGAAGAATGGCTGAGTTTATCTCGTCTCTAGAAAATATATCTCTCAATTGAAATCATTGAAATGAGCTACAACGGTGTGTTTATGATTACAGCGCAATAGAACGGCTAGAAAAAAAAATATATATGAAAATAAAAACTACATTTCTATTAGTATAGAATTATATGTACTGTATTTACATTAGAAAATAGTCCAATAGAAAAAATGCTATACGTAAAATTGGTATGCAGATGATAGACATACCAGCAATATTCAAAATGACCCTCAAGATAATATCAGACAAGAAGCGCAAATATAAAATGCTTCACATATGTAAACACTATATCAATGAAATACACAAGCTGTACATATCTCATTCAGCAGTTTATTTTTCTTCCTTTTTTTATCAATACAAAAAATAAATCGATGCCAGAGGCAAGATACTTCCTAAAATTTACGCCATCTTGTTCAGTAATGGAAAAGTCTCGAAACAACAAATATGTATGTATGTATGTATGGGATGGATGTATAAATAAATTTACATATATATATATATATATATATATATATATATATATATATATATATATATATATATATATATATATATATATATATATATATACATATATATACATATATACATATATACATTATACATATATATATATATATATACATATACATATATACATACACACATATATATATATATGCATATAAATATATATATATATTCATATCGAATGTAGAAAAGTAACACACGAGTTTATATATATAAGAACATGTAACCTATATACATATACGTATATATACATATATATATATATATACCTATATACATATATATATATATATATATATATATACATATACGTATATATACATATATATATATATATACCTATATACATATATATATATATATATATATATATACATATATATATACATATATATATATACCTATATGCATATAGATATACATATGTACATATATTTATACCTATATACATATACACACATATACATAGACACATATACATACTTATATACACATACACATATTCATATGCATACATACATATATATACATACATACATACATATAGATACACACATATACAGACATGTAGAATGAGGAAAGTTGGTTAATTGAAAATCTGCCCTTTTTTTTCTTAACAGACGTAAATCACTCAAAGGTGTTTGTGCATCCGGAGTTTATTATAATAATAAACAAGAAAGTTTAATTTGTACATCCCTATTTATTTTGTTATACGTATTTCAAAGATGTAAGGCAGTTGTACAACAACTGCCTTACGTGTTCACTTCAGACAAAAATCCAAACGAGATGTAAATATCCATTGATATGTTACCGGTCATACGTGTTATTCACTTCTGTTCACATTGTTGTCTGAAGAGAACGTGTAGGGAAGCTGTTACGTCTTACACACACACATATATATATATATACATACATATATATATATATATATACATATATATATATACATTTGTATACATATATATACATATATACATTCATGATATATTTATATATACGTATACCTATATATATACTGTTTATATATATATATATATATATACATTTAGAGATTCCTGATGATTTCTAAAGAATGAAACAGTTCTAGTCCTGTAGAATCTCATCTATATTAAAACTTATATACATTTATATATAGATGTACATTTATATATTGTATACATGTATATATATATATATATACATTTATATATACATACACACACACACACACATATATATATATATATAAATATATATATATATATATATATATATATATATATATATATATATATATATATATATATATATATATATATATATATATATACATACATATATATATACATTTATATATACATATATATACATATTGATGATTGGGTTAATGACCATCCTCAAGACATTCGTTTCTTCATCTCAATAACCTCCACTTGGAAGCCGAGGTGAGAGTGAAGAATTTCAAAGCTATCCGTACAGGTCATGCTGGCAGAAGAAAGGGCAGAACTACCATTTTTGTACATGATTCTTATTCGACAGAGGCTAAGGACATATTTTCCAATGGATACTGTGATGAAGCAATGTCCGTGTACAGTAAAACTAACAACTTACTAAGAGTTGGGATCTATAGACCACCCCAAACGACTCTACCATGCTTCAGGGAATGCCTCAACAGCATAAAGTGTTTCATCCAACAGTGTCATTCTTCTTCTTCTTCTTCTTCTTCTTCTTCTTCTTCTTCTTCTTCTTCTTCTTCTTCTTCTTCTTCTTCTTCTTCTTCTTCTTCTTCTTCTTCTTCTTCTTCTTCTTCTTCTTCTTCTTCTTCTTCTTCTTCTTCTTCTTCTTCTTCTTCTTCTTCTTCTTCTTCTTCTTCTTCTTCTTCCTGTGACGCTAAACTCCGCCAGTTGCAGACTGCACATTAACATGTGATATCTCTCTCCCCAAAGTTCGATCACCAATAGCAGGGTTCAAAGAGCTATAGATGCATCGAGTTCATTATTAAAGTGTCCCGCAACTGGATTCTCATTACAGTTTAATTTCCCTCGAGTTCTTTGGAAGATAAGAGTACAATTTTCCTTATATTAGGTCGATTGAAAATAATTAGAATTATGTCGGTAATGGGTTTGTTGGAATAATGGAAACAATGTTGTTAATTTTGTAATTGCTAATGCAGATGTTGCGATTGCGAGTTTAATTATTTTGAGTAATAACTGAAGATAAAGAAATTGATTTTGTGGTTCACATTTTAATGTGTGTATGTGTGTCTGTGAGTGTCTGTGAGTGTGAAGTGTGTGTGAGTTGTGTGTTGCTTTATGTGTGTTTGTGCTGTGGTAAGTTGTTCAGTGATGGCATCAAGCCATCAAATATAATGAACTGGAGCAAATAAAAATAAATTATAGACCCATTAGCTATCAAAGAGGTGCCACAGAGTAATTGTCAATATTTAGTCAGTTGTGTTATGTCTGGGGCAAAAGCCACACTGTTTGTCTCCTAGCATAGACTGGGTCAATACCCCTACAGCTTTTTGTCGAACAGTTAGCATAGATTTTTACCAGGAAGGATTAACAGGGATATTCGGATAGAGTCAGATCAATCTCTCGTCCTCCCTTCTTTTTCATCCACTATTCCTGGGAATGTCATGGGCCAGACTCCTCAAACACTCCCTCCACGGGGTTCCTGTCAGAGAGCAACCGTCTCCAGCTCATTCGGTTCGATCCCCAAGCGAGACCAGCCAAGCTCAGGGTTGTTATCCAACCATTTTGCTCAGGCCCTACCACTGGCCTCCGTGCCTGTTGGTTTCACCCGTAAAATCTGTCCAGCGATTCTTTCCTGAGACATTCTAGCCACATGCCCATAGTATCAGAGCTGCGATCTCTTGATTTGGAGAAGTAGTAACTCTACCTGGAGTGACGCTCCACTGATTCTTTCTGAGACATTCTAGCCACATGCCCATAGTATCAGAGCTGTGATCTCTTGATTTGGAGAAGTAGCAGCTCTACCTGGAGTGACTCCCTGATCTCCGAGCTACGCACTTTATCGAGCAACGTTACTCCAAGGACCCTATAAAAAAATTTTGATCAGTTGGGTGTATATATATTTAATATAGAAATGGCTTCTACAGGACTAGAATGGTTTCATTCGGGAGAAATCATCAGAAAGACGAGTATTGAGTACCTTACTTACTGTTGTTACCCCCCGATTGAACCCGGGATAAACTTATATTTATATATATATATATATAATATGCATATAAATGTCGTAAACATATATATGCATATACATGCCATATATATATATATATATATATTATATATAAAAACCCATACGTACATATATATATACATACTACTGTACGGCTGTATACATATATGTAATGTACGTATACATACTTATATTTAAGTAACAGCCGTACTAAGAGTGAGAAATGAAATTTCATTTCATTTTTTCCATATATATATATATATATATATATATATATATATATATATATATATATAATTTATATATATATATATATATATATATATATATATATATTTATATATATATGTATATATATGTATATATGTATATACATATATAAAAATTGCAATTATCGCTCTCAATTGTCATTGCTTGGGTGTAATAACAGATCCAGCTAAATAATTGTTTCTACTTTTGGCACAAGGCCAGCAATTAACCAGTGTATTACTGGTACCTTATTTTAACGACCCCGTAAGGATGAAAGGCAAAGTTAACCTTGGCGGGATTTGAACTCAGAATGGCAAGGGCCGTAACTCTATGCGTCAAAGCATGGCGTCCGATCCTCTACCGATACTGCCAATCCACCATAATAACTTCTCTATTTAAGTCTTTTATTGTCTCGGAACGTGCTTCATCTTCTCCAGAGGTCTTGTCGCATTCAAGCTCTTTAATTGCTCTGGTGAGATAAGTCACAGAGAAGATACACTTCACACCTAAATACACCTCATGTACATCAGAAGATGCTGTTGTGACTGGATTTAAGAGATAAGCAAAGTATCAGCTACAACCCACGAGGGTGCACCTCTTTGAAGAGAGACGAACCTGGGATAATTTCCTTGAGAAGGGATATGAGAGTATTTCACGGGACTTATTGAGGAAGGTTCTACAGATATATGAAATCAATGGATAGTTTCTTGTTGCCTAGAATTCCCTATAGGAATGTCTCAATATTTGTGTTTGGAGAGATGAGGAAACCATTCAATATGGTTGTCAGATATTTCCAAGTCTTTGCACAATCACCTCCCCTGTTCATATTCAAGTTGATCTCGGTGGAATTTGATCTCAGTACACAGTAGTGGGAACATTTACTGAGGTTTTGATTCCAATTTTCAAACCAGACTTTCCTATAGAAGAGAGTTTAAAAAAAAAAAATCTAATACTGTTTTATTTATGGCATTACAAAGATACTCCCAGTTCTGTTGCTTACTATGTGAAGTATGGATGACTGTGTTTGCATATGCTTGCATGTCCGTGCGTCTGTATGCGACTGTGTGTGTGTGTGTATATATATATATATATATATATAATACGCATATATATATATATGCACATACATATATATCTTATGTATAAGCATATATAAATGGCATACATATGTATATGGCATGTATATGTATATATATATATGCCATGTATATGCATATATATATGCCATGTATATGCACACACACATATATATATATATATATATATATATATACATACACCTGCGTGTGTGTGTGTGTGTGTGTGTGTGTATGTGTGTGTGTGTGTGTACAAAATGAATTGATATATTTTATCGTTGTTAACCGGATTAAACAGTTAATATGGCTTCCTGATTGACGATAAAATATTTGGCGACTCTCGGCGATGAAAACATGTTTTTGGTAAAACGGATTAACTTCCTTTCATAACATTCAGTATCTTATACGGTATTACCATAGTATGGCAATTATACATTTACACATTAGAATTTACACTAACATTTCATAAGTATGTATAAGCTGCTCACACAGAGCAGTTTTGTTTATACATGCAAATATTACAATCTATAATTGTTATAGAAAATCCGAGAAGTGGAGTATTGGCACAGCTTTTAGAATGAAGGATACAACACTTTGTTTCATTAGTAAAGCCACTCTGCGCTCTCTGATATCAAATCCATCAGAGGCCCACTTTATCTTTCACCCTTGAAGGGACTAAGTTTTAAAGTGCCAATGTCTCTGCGGCAGCCCTACGACTGTGTCAGGACATACAGGTCCAATAATGGAGGAGAGATGAGCTTTGCCAGGCATAAACAAGGAAAGAAAAAAATGCCCTCGAAAGAAACTCCGGTATATGAATGCGGCGCCCCTACGACTACCTCGGGAGTTACGGGTGGTCCCTACAATACATACACTGTTAATATCTTACTCTTGTACTGGCTGTTCATTAAATCCAAAAGATCTAATTCATAATAACTATAGGATATCTTGCATATGTGGCTACATGTATATTGCGTGCTGATTCAGTGAGGCAGAGCAATTACCCAATACATTACTGGAACTTTATTTTATCGGCCCCGTAAGGATGAAAGGCAAACTTAACCTCGACGGGATTTGAGCGCAGACCGTAAAGGGACGTAACTATGCTAGAAAGCATGGCGTCCGACCCTCTACCGATACTGCCAATTCACAAATAATGATTTCTAGTATAAGCACAAAGCCAGTAATTTAGGGAGAGGAGAAAGTCAATTAAATCGACCCCAGTCCGTTACTGGTGCATTATTTTATCGACCCCGTACGGATGAAAGGCAAAGTTAACCTCGACGGGATTTGAGCGCAGACCGTAAAGGAACGTAACTATGCTAGAAAGCATGGCGTCCGACCCTCTACCGATACTACCAATTCACAAATAATGATAAATGAGTGACACAAATATTACCCATCCATCACTCACTACGTGAAAATCATTCTATCTGAGGTTCTAACACTTTCATTCCTAGGTACACTGACTGCGAAACGAGAGTTGACATTTATATATGAAACTGGGCTTCTTTGATGTTGGTCGTACATTTGAATGACAGTTACGTTAATTTTGGTTGTATCAGTTGAGAAAACCCACTGAGTTTGAAAGAGAAACACTCGTCTACACATAGAGACCTATAAATACAAGCAAATATACACTTTAGGAAGCATACATATATACCTGCACCTACCCCCTCCTAAACACAGTGATGTATGTATATACATAGATATACACTCACACATATATAAATACATATATATATATATATATATATATATATATATATATATATATATATATATATGTATATTTAAAAGAATAGAGGTGTAACACACGAGTTATGATATATTGGTAAACGGAAAAGAAAATGCTGACAAATTGTTCACAGTGAAAAATAGTTTAATTAGGAATAAGTGAAAATTAGTAATAGTATTGGTTAGTATTCAGATTTGGTTTTAAGCTTTACCGGTTGCGCATTTCTAATGCTTTTCAAAAATAATTTTGAGATAGAACGCCCGTGATGTTTGCTCTAATCAGATTAGAGAAAACATCACTGGCGCTCTATCTCAAAATTATTTTTGAAAAGCATTAGAAATGCGCAACCGGTAAAACTTAAAACCAAAACTGAATACTAACCAATACTATTACTAATTTTCACTTATTCCTAATTAAACTATTTTTCACTGTGAACAATTTGTCAGCATTTTCTTTTCCGTTTACCAATATATATATATATATTTACAGATCAGAGCAAACAGCACGGACACTCTATCTCAAAATTATTTTTGAAAAGCATTTAGAAATGCGCAACCGGTAAAAACTTAAAAACTAACTCATACAATCACTAATACTCTTTTATTCCTAATTAAACCATTTTTCAACTGTTAACAATTTGTCAGCATTTTCTATTCCGTTTACCAATATATTTATATATATATATATACATACATGTATATACATACACATATATATACATATACATGTATATACATACAGACATATATATATATACATAAATATATACATATATATTTACGCACACACACATATATATATATATATATATATATATATATATATATAAATATATATATATATATATATATATATTCATATACATATGTACACACACACACAAACATATATATATATAATGTATACATATATGTGTGTGTGTCTGTCTATATATATATATATATATATATATATATATATATATATATATATATATATATATATATAAATATGTATATATATTATGCCCTCTAATTTTAGTCCGAAAGCCAACAATGGCATTTCTGATTTGCGGACTGAACAACTTTTCGATTATATTACAAAGCTATTTTCGTTGATCTATTTTATACTCCAAACACTACGATAATTGCAAACATACTTAGCCGCTAGCTAGTAGTTATAATTCCATATATAAATGTACATGTAATCTTCATCTTATGTATTTATGTGTGTGGTATATTTATATATATATGTATCTCTCTCTCTCTCTCTCTCTCTCTCTCTCTCTCTCTCTCTCTCTCTCTCTCTCTCTATATATATATATATATATATATATATATATATATATATATATATATAAATATGTATATATATATATATATATATATATATATATATATATATATATATATATATATATATATATATATATATATATATATATGTATATAGGACTAGCGTGCGAAAATTTAAGACCGTCTTCCTGCTATATCAAGCGTTAACCTAATATATCCCTTTCATGTACTGTACCGATTGTATTGTTATTTCTGTTTACATTTTACACACACACACACACACACACACACACACACACACACACACACACACACACACACACACACACACACACATATATATATATATATATATACCTAATACAAACAGGGGAACGGCCGAGGAATTCAAGAATACGCACCTTGTCCGTTCCCTTGTCTTGTCTGTCTGGATTGCCTTGGAAGCGTAACCTTATTATGTAAGAAGCTGTCTGATGATTCACGGCACTGGGTACACGGAATCGTGTGGCCACTGTCGTCATTGAAATATGTATTACAGCATTATCAATAAAGGACTTTAACATCTCTCTCTCTCTCTCTCTCTCTCTCTCTCTCTCTCTCTCTCTATATATATATATATATATATATATATATATATATATAAATATACACACACTCATACACACACACACACACACATATACATTCCGGAGAAAGCATCAGAGCTTCCTGATGATTACCCCTGTGGTTTGCCCCGATTGAACCCGGGATAAAATGTGGATAGTTTTAACGTACAGTGTTGTTTGACTCAACAAGAGGTTTCCATCGTTAGGCAGTGAGTTCGCGAGACTTCTTATGCAGGTTATTCTTGGAGTAATAATAGTGAAAGATTGAAGAATAACATGGTCGGCTGTACAAAAAGGCTTTATTTCTAGTATTAACAATTCACCACCACCACCAATATTATCAGCAATCGTATTCTGTACTTATTATTTTTTATTGGCAGTATCGGTAGAGGGTCGGATGCCATGCTTTGAAGCATAGAGTTACCTCCCTGTATGATCTGAGTTCAAATCCCGCCGAGGTTAACTTTGCCTTTCATCCTTCCAGGGTCGATAAAATAAAGTACCAGTAATGCATTGGGTAATTGCTGGCCTTGTGCCAAAAGTAGAAACAATTATTTTTTTTACTTATCTTTTACATCTTTATCCTCTTCATTCTAACTTCTTTACCTCTTTATTATTGATGTTATTGTTTTGATTCTCCGTAGTATCTATAAATACCAATGCCATATGTAAAACCTCCAGTATTCCGATGATTTGAGGTCGAGTGAGGCAATTTCGAGTGATTAGCAACCTTTAGACTCACCTGATCAATGAAACAATTGGTAATACTAGAAATAAAACCTTTTTGTACAGCTGACATGTTATTCTTCAATCTTTCACTATATATATATATATATATATATATATATATATATATATATATATATATATATATATATATATATATATATATATATATAACGATTCTGCGAAGAAAACGACTCCTAAGGAAAAATATTTTCTTAATCAATAGTGAATGATGCCTGTTTGGGTCGGAGTCGGTAACAAAGGCATGATCACCTATTGTTATGTTTTCTGGAGACAAGATGAGAAGATGTCACTTTCCTTTTTCTCCTTTGGTAGAAATCTCTGAAAGCAATGGACACCCATTCATTTTACCACTTGTTACGAAGCCATAGATACATATCTATGTTTATATTTCCTAAGTCTGAGTTGATAGACTTTCTTTACAGTTTCTTTGAAATATTTATCGTTTTTGTTGTTGTTTATTTATTTGATTCTTCTTCTTCGCCCACTTAATCCTGAGAGAATAGTGGAGGCAGAGTACTCAAAAACTCCTTCCAAGGCTCCTGTCTGAAGCAACGGTCTCCAACTGATCCGGCTGGATCCTTAACCTTGACCAGCCAAGCTTATGGATGTTATCCAACCAACTTGCTCGCGATCTACCCCTGGCTCTCCTATCGATTGGTTTTGCTCGTAAAATCTGTCCAGCGATCCTTTCTTGAGACATTCCAACCACATGCCCACAATATCGGAGCTGTGATCTCTCAATTCGGAGAAATAGCAGCTCTACCTGGAGCTATTCTCCAGAAATTCTTTCCTGAGACGTTCTAACCACATGCCCATAGTATCGGAGCTGTGATCTCTCAAATCGGAGAAGTAGTGGCTCTACTTGGAGTGACTTTCTGATCTTCGAGCTACGCAATCTATCGAGTAACATTACTCCAGAGACCCTTCGAAGGAACCCCATTTCGGTAGCTTGTGTTTGCGATCGTATTCTTTCCGTCATTACCCAAGATTGAATTGAATATATTATCTATCGATTAGAATATACTATCAACAAATCATATCGATTTTCCTATATCTCCGTGCAACAATTATAAAATTTTATCGATTTAATCGAATATAGATCATTATATGAAACACATTACGGTGACACAGCACAAAGACCTTGCCCCAGCATGACCTCAAGACATGGGCTAAATAGGCAAAAGATTTTTTAAAAAGATAAGATAATCGAGAAAATTACTGTTTCTGACATTTGAACAGTTAGTTACACATAGAAAATTATTTTACTTCTTCAATGAAAGATTTACAATTAAAGCTATACGCTATTGTTGTAGATCTTTGGAGATGCGGTTCTAAAATACCATTGCTTGACATAGAGAAAGTTAGGTTCAATAAGTTTTCGTTAGAAACTTATGAAAAGAGAAACGACAATTCATCGACTAATTGAATAATCCCCGGTGCAGGAAGTTTCATTATCTACAGAAGTATAGAAAGCAGAATAGAGAGAGAGAGAGGAAAAAATGATGAAAATTGTGAGAATAAAAGACGAGCGTCTGTTCATAACGCCGAGGTAATATATATTCAATTTAACATTAAGTCCAATCAGCATAATTGATTTCCTGACTCGGTTATATTTAATATATCGTGTAGAAGTAGAGTTACAGTAAATAAATAATTGGTGAACAACTTTTCATTGCGACATTAAAGTAAAGAATTCCACCTAATATAAAAAGAAAGGTGTATTTTTATAAATTGCAATAACTTCATATCAGACGAGGTGATGAGATATTAGAACGAGGTGCAGACAATTAGGTAACAATCATGAGTTGCCATCACTGAAGAATTTCAAATGTTAATTCTTGTTTTATTACTATTATTATATTACCAGTACCAATAAAGTACCAGTAATGCACTTGGTAATTTCTGGCCTTGTGCCAAAAGTAGAAACAATTATTATTATTATTATTATTTTATTGGGGGGGGGGGGGGTATTACTATAAGGGGCAGTGGATTGGCACTATCGGTAGAGAGCCGGACGCCTTGGTTTGCAGCAAAGTGTTACGGCCCTTGCCATTCTGAGTTCAAATCCCGCCGAGGTTAACTTTGCCTTTCATCCTTACGGGGTCGATAAAATAAAGTACCAGTAATGCACTGGGGTAATTGCTAGCCTTGTTCCAAAAGTAGAAACAATTATTATTATTTTTTTTTTATTAGCTTTCATTTGGTGTTTAATCCTGCTTAAGAAACAACCCTAAAATCCCGCTTCCCTAACATTATCTGACATTTGTTTGGCAGCATCGGTGGAGGGTCGGACGCCATACTTTGCAGCATAGTTACGGCGTTTTACGCTCAAAAGAAGAAACAGTTATATGTTTGATTTAACGATTGAAACTTCATTTTCTAAATGTATCATTCATATTACAATACATTATCATTGATATATTAACCCCCTTCAACCACTTGATGTCCCTATCAAATATATTGTAAGAACATTCAATTTAAGAAAGATGGTGTCGGCTGCTGACAGGTTTGTTTAACGAGACGTGCTGTCATTATCTTACAAATACTCATTTTACATTCGAAACATTTGAACATTATGCGTGACCAAGTTCTCTATAAGGGTTTAAGTATTCTATTATGCACTGTTGTTTTAACATTGCTGTAACTGTCTTCTTGAAAATATCGGAATACATCGAACCATTTCAGTTACTGTAATCTAGATTTGTAAGATATAGCAATGTCAAGTAGGGGATTGTTATTGCCGTGTAGTTAACAGAGATCTTACAAAAGAATTTTCTACGGAATTCATTTTGTTTCATTTGAGTTTCGTTGCTTGCATTTTTATTTGTTGAGCGACGAAAGAATGAAAATGAGAGTAAGAGGGGGAAGAGAAAGAAAGGTAGAAAGAGAGGCAGAGACAGACAATGAGAGAGAGAGAGAGGGAGAGAGACAGACATACAATCAGAGAGAGAGATAGAGATAGAGATAGATAGATAGAGAGAGAGAGAGAGAGAGAGAGAGAGAGAGAGAGAGAGAGAGAGAGAGAGAGAGAGAGAGAGAGAGAAAGAAACAAGCAATCAAAGAGAGAAAGAGACAGACAGAGAAACAGGCAGAGAGACATGAGGGAGAGTGAAACAAGAAGAGACAGACAGAAAGAGAGAGAGAGAGAGAGAGAGAGAGAGTTATATATAGAAAAGGAGAGTGAGGTATATATATACTAACTGTTGTGTAACCACTTCTATATATATATATATATATATATATATATATATATATATATATATATATATATATATATATATATATATATATATAAACAAAGAGAGAATGAGTGGGAGAGAGAATGAGAATTATTGACGTATTTCAGAAGGAAAACTTTCTGAACCAAGGTGAAACTGAATAGAGAGAAATACATAGATCCTAGGTTTAAACGATCAATAGCCTTGTTTGTATCAACTGAAATATTATTAACTTCATATCTGTAGGAAAATGTAAAGCGAATTCGACCTGGGCGCCATTTTGACGCAGCATCTAATCTGGGCCCACCACCATCGACACCATAAGTCTCACTGAGACAAATCAGAAATATTCAATGACATTCCGTATGCAAATAATAATAATAACGAATGATAAGATAACGAATGATGTTTGCCATATTGTGAAACATGGAACACAAACAAATCCGAAAGAATACTTAGATAAATAGAGTTGATTCCTAATAACTGTTTATGTTATTCAGAAATTGATCGTAGATCTTGTTCCAGTAGAAGAGTTGCTAAGAATTTAGCACGCACAATTGTAAGGTCGTGAGTTTAATACACCACCGTGTAAAATCTGCTGATTCTGCCATATCTAGGATTGGTACCCCAAGGAAGCATAATACATATTAGATATTTAAACCACCATTATAAAAATAGCAATGAAACATAAGCAGCGAATATACGGTTTCTAAGATCTATGTTAGAAAACTGCACCCTAAGGTAGCATAATACATGTTAGATACTTGAATCACCATTATAAAAATAGTAATGAAACATAAACAGCGAATATACGGTCTCTAAGATCTATGTTAGAGCAGGCTTTGGAACATTAGGTAGAATACAGCTGTGATAAAAATTTATTTATATTTTGGCTCTTTATTTAAGATACAGCACACTTTTTTGTTTTACATATTCTACGGGAACACTTGACTATGTATAATATAGGAAAAGAGTCAGGACCGCGACGTCGAAACGGCCGGACCTCAACCGTCGCGGCCATGACTCGTTTCCTATTACACACTCTACCACCGTAAGTATTGAGTACTCTGGGTGCGTTATGGTCCACCTGGTATCTTACCACACCTTCTTTGTATATATATATATATATATATATATGTATATATATAGCAGAAGATAAGTTGTTTATACTTGGTCGTTCCGTTGTAACTTCTTGAGGATAAGACGGTCTGAGTGATCCAAAGCACTTCACACCAGTAGTTTATCCCAGCTAAGAGTTGAAGAGTAGTTAAAACAAGGTTATATATATATATATATATATATATATATATATATATATATATATATATATATATATATATATATATATATATATAGAGAGAGAGAGAGAGAAAGAGAACACTAACAGAGAACGAAAGAAAACCTCGGACAAAAAGCTTTCCTCTCTAAATATGTATATACAAACTAAACATTTTTTATCCATCTTCTTATTATTCGTATAATATGCGATTTAACTGCACTATAAACTTTCGTCGCTGAAGCAGCATATAGATCTGAAACCGGTACACGATTAAATGCGGAAATCCCCACTTTATAAATAAATGTTTTGATGTTAAACTGAAAAAAATCCCCCTACAATTTTCTACTGTATTCTTTTGCTTTTTACTATTTGTTTATATATATCAACTCGTGTGTCACTTCTCTACACTCCGTATATATATATATATATATATATATATATATAGGAACCAGTAAGACCCCGACGGCTGAGCTCAAGCCGTTTCGACAGAGAAAGAGAAAGAGAAAGAGAAAGATAAAGGAGAGATAGAAAGAATTAGCTGTCGAAACGGCTTGAGCTCAGCCGTCGGGGTCTTACTGGTTCCTATTACCCACTCTACTACCCCAAGTATTGAGTACTTTGGTGCGTTATGGTCCACCTGGTTCCTTACCACATTTCCTTCGTTATATATATATATATATATATATATATATATATATATATATATATATATATATATATTTATTTATATATAGTGGTGGAACACTGGAAGGTAATATCCGTAGTGGTAGAGCACTCAGTCCAAGGGACGAGTTAGATAGAAGTGGTTACTACACAACAGTTAGTTCACCATACCGTGAACAATTGTTTCACCTTCGCGGATCTTCACCTCGCAGATCCCGAGCCGAAGACCCGCGAAGGTGAAACAATTGTTCACGGTATGGTGAACTAACTGTTGTGTAACGACTTCTCTCTCTCTCTATATATATATGTATGTATGAATGTATGTATGTATGTATGTATGTATGTATGTATGTATGTATGTATGTATGTATGTATGTATGTATGTATGTATGTATGTATGCATGCATGTGTGTTCGTATGTATATATATATATATATATATATATATATAGTAAGGGTATTTTCGAGACAGCGAGTTCGTTTGAAATTATTAGAAATGTAAGCTATCGCCGTATTTTGACTAAAGAAATTAAAGAAATTATTTAGCCTGATAGTGGGGTTAAGAACCCTCGGAGAAATGGAAAAAGATGAGTATATGCCATTGGTTTCATAAACGTTTTTACGTCGATCAAGCCATTTGGTAGTTCGAGAATAATTCTCCAAATTATTAAAATAATTATTCTCAGCTCCCACATAATGTGTCGTCTGCTCTTTACATTCGGTTCTACACACACATACACTCATCTGTATTTCTAAAGTTCATCCATCAACTTCTATTCATTTGCTTCGACTGTAAAAAAAAGTATTAAAATCTATACATTGTTAGGCAGCATTCAATGTTTTTATCTTCCCTATCTCAAGTCAACTGTTTACATAGTTGAATAGTATTTACTTCAATTGCACTCAAATCTCTGATATTTTGATAAAGAAATCGCTGCTGTAAATATTAAAATCATGCAAACCGGATTAAGTTAAATCAAGTGGATTTTTGTTATCTCACAGGAGTTGAGATTTGAAATTATATATATATATATATATATATATATATATATATATATATATGTATGTATGAATATACAGAGAGAGAGAGAGAGAGAGAGAGAGAGAGAGAGAGAGAGAAAGAGAGAGAGAGAGAGAGAGAAAGAGAGAGAGAGAGAGAGAACGAGAGAGATAGGGGTGAATATATATCTTAAAGAAAATCACACTTATATATACATCTCCCTCTCTCTCTATTTCTCTCTCTCTCTCTCTATATATATATTTCCATATATAATATACATATCTACATATATACTCACATATACATTTACATACACACATGTATATACGTATATATATACATGCATTTTATATATTTATATATATACATGTGTTTGTATGTTACTTGAATTTCAATACAATTCTCTCTCTCTCTCTCTCTCTCTCTCTCTTTCTCTCTCCACATACACAGAGACACGTATATACGTTATTTCCAGGAGAAATGTAAACTTCCTTACATTTTTCTGATTTTTTTTTTTACTTTTTGTAACAACATTTAAAAGAAATCTATGTGCTGTTATTTTTCATGAAAAATAATAAAATATAACTTACAATTTTAGAGAATTCAGTTCCATTTACTTTAGGGTTGAAATCCAACAGAACCAAGATTTACCATGTTCATTCTGTTATAATCAATAAAAAATATATTGTAAATATATCGAAGAGGAACATCAAATTAAACAAGCGCCATTTGCAATATTGGTCTTCAATTTACACATGTTATTGTTGCTGTTTTGGAACTACTGAAAGGCAAATAGTTTTGTTTTAGTTGTCGTTTTATGGGCTTTTGGGGGGCAGGGGAGGGTGTCTGCTGAAAGTTATTACTATTTTATTTTTTTATGGCAGGGGGTAGGGTCCACTGAAAAAAACATGCTTCCCGTTGGGCGTTCTTACTGGAAATTGTACCATACTGAAAAATAATATTGATGTTGTTTAAACGTTCTGAAAAAGCAAGTAGGATTTTCTGTGCTGTTGTTTTGAGGGTTTGTTTTGGCAGAGAGTCGCCTGAAAATATATCATTTACGGGGTTGATAAAATAAAGTACCCGTAACCATACTGGGGTCGATTTGATTGACTTTCCACTTTCCCCAAATTGCTGGACTTATGCCTAAATTAGTAACCATTATTATTATCATTTACTTTTCATCCATTCGGGGTAGATAAAATAAAGTACCAGTTACGCACTGGGGTCAATTTCATCGACTTTCCCCTCCTCCCAAAATTGGCCTTGTGTATAATCAGAAACCATTATTACTGAGGGCAGTGGATTGGCAGTATCGGTAGAGGGTCGGACGCCATGCTTTCCAGCATAGTTACGTCCCTTTACGATCTGAGTTCAAATCCCGCCGAGGTTGACTTTGCCTTTCATCCTTACGGGGTCGATAAAATAAAGTACCAGTAATGCACTGGGTAATTGCTGGCCTTGTGCCTAAAGTAGAAACAATTGTTACTATTGGATTGGCAGTATCAGCAGAGGGTCGGTCGCCATGCTTTGCAGAATAGAGTTACGGCCCTTTATGATCTGAGTTGAAAACCCATCGAAGTTAACTTTGCCTTTCATCCTTACAGGCTCGATAAAATAAAAAAATTACTGGCCTTGTGCCAAAATTAGAAACTATTATTATTATTATTGTTTATTTTTCAACCTTTCGGAGTCGATAAAATAAAGTACCAGTAATGCCCTGGGGTCGATTTGATTGACTTTCTCTCTCCCCGAAAATCGCTTCCCTTGAGACTAAATCAGAGAACATAGAGAACATATTAAACTGAAACCACGAGGGAAAAGTTGACACCAGTGTCAAATTTAATTATATAAAATGTTGAACTTAATCAGATACACAATCAAAAGAATCTCTTGGACATATTCTCTGTCAATCATTCATTATTAGTTTCCCTGATTTACGGGGTAGATAAAATAAAGTACCAGTAATGTACTGAGTAATTGCTGGCCTTGTGCCTAAAGTAGAAACAATTATTAGTTTCCCTGATTAACGTCAAAGAATTTATTACTTTCGTCTCATAAATGTAAATACACGGATACATATTACACAGTAATATGTATCATGTATGTTAAAAGTCAGGAATTAAAATTGGATTCTTATGCCGTTAGTTAATTAAAACAAGCCGATTTCCTCTCTCTCTCTCACTCTCTGTTTCTCTTTCTCTCCCTATATATATATATAATATATATATATATATGATTGTATATATCATGTCTGTGAATATAGGTATGTAAATAGATATATATATATATATACATATATATATATATATATATATATATATATGTGTGTGTGTGTATGTCTGTGTTTCTGTGTGTGTATATATATATGGTTGCATGTATTATCCGTGTGAATATATGCATGTGTATATATATATATATATATATATATATATATGGTTAGGTATATTATCTGTGTGAATATATGGGCGTATATATATATATATACGTACGCACGCACATATGCATACATACATATGCATATATGTATGTTTATTTCATTCTCCATTTCATATCCACTATTACATTAGAGACTTAACGGAAATGTATTTCATTAATTTCAGTGATGGTCACCAGTATCAAATGGCTTATTGATTCCCGACAAAGACTGGCATAGAATATATTATATCACACGATTGAGTTGCACATTTCAATTGACCACATAAGAAGGTTATATAATTAACTAAATATAAAGAATTATGTTGTCTTATTCTGATGTATATTAGATGCAGCTATATATATATATATATATATATATATATATATATATATATATATATATATATATATATATATAGAGGTTATCACATACATAAAATTAAATTAAATTAAATCAAGGATACATATATGTGTTGCAACTGTTCACTTTTAAGCTCAATGAAGAATTAATAAATTAAAATTAAAAAAATCAGAGCATTATATCATAAATCATGTCTATAGAATCAATCAGATATTAAAATATATACTATTTCTTCTTCTAATCAGCATAATTAACCATATACATAATCAAATCTAGCAAGCTTTAAGAGTAAATTTTCTAACGGGGAAATCTCCGACAAACAATTGATCGCAGCTAGTTCGCGGTAACTCCGTTCCATTATTTATCAAACACTTCGGCAGCATGCAGAATCCGATCAAATATGCTGCCGAAGTGTTTGATAAATAATGGAACGGAGTTACCGCGAACTAGCTGCGATCAATTGTTTGTCGGAGATTTCCCCGTTAGAAAATTTACTCTTAAAGCTTGCTAGATTTGATTATGTATATGGTTAATTATGCTGATTAGAAGAAGAAATAGTATATATTTTAATATCTGATTGATTCTATAGACATGATTTATGATATATATATATATATATATAAATATATATATAAATATATATATATATATATTGCGTTATGTTCTGCTTTTTCTACCCGCCGAAATGCGATTCTCGCTGAATTTATATTTGTATTTATATGAATATATATATATGTATATATATATATGTATATGTATATATATGTATATATATATATGAATATATATATATGTATATCTATATATCTATCTATCTATCTATCTATATATATATCTTCGTATATCATCTGGGATGGACACACGCGTATAACTTGCTGAGTAAGTTCTGTTTAAATTTCTATAGAAATTCTTGTCTGATAACTTTAAATTTTGTACCATTTTGTAGAGGGACTGCCAGGTCAAACTTTGATCTGGTCAGTCTCTCAAAATATTCTACGCCTTTAGGCGAAATAGTTAAAAAAAAAAGTTTTTTCTTGTTGAAAAGTCAATATTTTTTTAAATGGCCGAAGCTTCTTCACCAAAATTCGAAGGAGGAAAGGGGAAGATGAACTTACAGCTTCCCCCTGCCACTGTCACAGTAGCAGAGGTCAAGAAGATAGGTCAGCCAGAGGAAGAATTCTCTCCACCTGTTAACCGACAACTTGACGTTACCATGGCAACAACCCAAAGAACCAACAGCAACAACAACAACAATGCGACGGTAGAAAACAACACCAATAACAATAACAATAACAACAACAAGACCAATAACGGTGACAACAACAACAATGATAACAACAACACCACCAACGACAACAACAACACAAACAAACAAAATTTCTCCTTCGCCGAGACGACAAGGAAAACCCTCGACTATCTGCCAGTAGATATAACAAAAGCGAAGGAGCTACTGGCGGATGCGAAAAAATATATAGTGTACGGGGAAAATGGTTCATTCACAATCCATTCCCCCCCGGAACTAAAAAGCCAGAGACTCCTAAACACGGTCATGTTTAGGACAATCTCGAACAAAAGTAAAAAACCAGCTCAACCATCACAGAGCGAGATAGAGCTGGTTTTAAAAGACGTCATGAAGGACATCACCTTCATTCAGAAGGATAGACTCTACGGGAGTCTATCCATTCTCATGAAGGACAGGGACACAGCAGTGAAACTGTCCATCAAACCAATCACATCCACCGCATACACCTTCTACCCTACGTACATGGGTAGAAGAACACAAAAAATAAAAATCCACACCATCCTGCCGATTATGGACATATGGTGGGTTTTGACAGGTTTTCTGGACCTGGAGGATGACATGCTGGTGTCCATGGGAAAGGCATCGGGTGACGCGTTCAGTGGAACGAGCCTCGAACTTGTAGTTCAAATGAGGCCCGAAAGGATCGCCCAGATCCCTGAACGCGTCATACTGGATGATCTAACCTTCATCAACATTACCGTTGAGGGTAGACGGCCCTCGTGTTACCTCTGCGGAACCAGAGGTCACCTGAGGGCTGTCTGTCCCCAACTTAATAAGAAAACCCCAATCCTGCCTACACCACCAACAACTGCACAACCAACACAATCACCACAACAACCACTACAAAAACAACCACCACAGCTCAAACCAAAACAAAACAATGTCCAACCCATCCCCTCCACTCAAAAAACAAAAACAATTTCCAAAACACCCGTACCGCAAACACAACCCGAAAATATACCCCTCCCCTCCAACGCGGAAGATGACCCTAGTTCGTCGTCAGACGAGGAGGAGCACTTCCACACAATCAAAAGAAAAAAAAGAAAACACACCTCAGACACACAAATGAAAAAAACCCCTCCCCAAAACATAACACTGACACCAACACAAAAGAGCTCACAACAGCAAACAAAAAACACCACACAAAAACAAAAACATGCATACACATACATAAATACAAGAAACAAAAAACTGTTAAACATTGTGTACAACAACAATCTAATAAAAACACAAGGGCCTAACTTCACCCAGGCAGGGGATTTCCCCCACCTCAAAATGATTAAGGCCCCACAGGACACCTATAAAACTTTAAAAAACAATTTTAAAGAGGACGTGGGTCCCCCCTGCGTCGGGCCCATTAACCGAGTCCTCCTAAAAAACTATCCCACCCCCTCCCCAAACACCCTCACAACTCCAAGCTCCCCAACCACACAACACACTGATGCCCCCACACTTCCACAAACCACCACCCCACCCAACAACCCATCCCCCACCCTAATGGAAATTGTGCAGCCCGATACCCGGGACGCAGAGAGGTAAGTGCCTTTTCTCTTCACCACCAACATGGCTATGCTAAGAGTAGGCTGTTTAAATGCGCGTGGCCTGGGCTCAACTTGGAAGCAAGCAATGCTTCTAAATGACCTCAGGTCACAACGTATAGATGTGATGGTTATTTGCGAGGCCCGGATCAGCAGCGTGCGACAGCTGGCCCCCACCTTTGATGACTTTGAGATGCACGCATCTCTCTGTCAGCCTGGAGGTGGGGGTGGAGTTGTCGTTCTGCTGCAAAAACATCTGGGTCTCGCAACACAGATGGTACATTTGGACCCGGAGGGTCGACTAGTGGTTCTGGACCTTGGCAGTGGTAAAGGCGGAGCGTTTAGGTTGGTAGCCGCCTACGGCCCTTTCGGGTCAATGCGGCCGGACTTCTTCCATCGTCTGGAAACTTTTCTAGGGACGTCCCGCTCCTTGCTATTAGTGGGGGACTGGAATGGTATCCTAGATGCACGCTGGGACTACGTAGGGGCCTGCCCCGATAGAGAGGGGTGTAATAGCCTCAAAGGGTTAATCGGTCGATTTGACCTGGCCGATAGATATCGACTAGATTTTCCGACTGCGCCAACCTGGACTTGGGCAAATCGTAGCGGATCATCTAGGTCGTACCTAGATAGGTTCTTAGTTAGAATTAAGGATAAGGACTTTTTAAGTTGTCCAAAAATGCGCATTGTTGGCTATTCAGACCACAAATTAGTGACCTGCATGGTCAACCTTGACAGAACTCATAGACAGGGCCCCGGTTACTGGAAGCTCAACTTGTCCTTGCCGGCAAGTAGAGCCTACAGGAATCGGATTAGTACGTTAGTTAAGGAACGGTTGACTGGAGCGATCGTCAACAGCAGGTGGTGGGTATCTCTAAAGAGAGAGATTAGAGTAGTCTCGATAGAATTTAGTAAGGTTCTAGCTGCGGATAGGAATAGGAAGGAAAGGGAGCTAATAGATAGAGTAGAAGAGGCAATTAGAAGCGGCGACGTGGCCAGAGTGCTAGCGTCGAGAACGGCTTTGAGCCAGTTTTTCGACGCGAAGCACGAAGGCTGCGTTGTCCGAAGTAAAATACGTGCTCTAGGGAACGAGGGGACCAAAGCTGTTAGCTGGGCCCGCGTGACAGAGGCCAACAGTGGAACTAAATCCACCATCCGGTCTTTGCGAGACCTGGATGGACGGGCGATTCTTGAGCCTAAGCAGATGTGTGAGGCCTTTCAAAGGCACTTTGCCCGACTGTTCGGGAGGGGCGGGGAGCCGGTTGGGAACGTGGACTTCGGTCCATACCTCGACGGCCTGCCGCGCCTCTCGGACAGGGAGGCGAAGTCCTGCGAGGAGCCGATTTCGGCCGCTGAGATAGAGGACGTGCTGAGCCAATGCGGCAAACGCAAATCCCCGGGTCTCGATGGTCTTCCTTACGAATTATATCTAGCTATGCCGGACTTGTTCCCCGATCTCCTCGAGGCGGTCTACTGCAACTGGCAACAGAACGGGAGAATTCCCTGTACTGTGACCAAGGGCGTAGTCACGCTAGTGAGGAAGGACGAGAACAAGGGGGACGAAATAAGTAACTTCAGGCCCATAACACTGCTAAATACAGAGTTACAGATTTTGGCCAAGGTGCTAGCAAAGAGGTTGGCGCTTGTCGTGGGCAACCTGGTGGGAGATGCGCAGACATGCGCTATCCCGTCCAGGTCCATCCATGACAACCTCCACCTCATGCGATACATCATAGAGAGGGTTGGGAACGAACCCGGCTTTGGTGGGGCTCTGATCAACTTGGATCAATCTAAGGCGTTCGATAGGGTCGACCATGGTTACCTGGATGCGGTGCTAGCGGCGGCAGGCTTCGGAGCCGTTTTCAGGGGCTGGATCACTGCTATGCACAGCAGCCGCATCTGCTCTAGGGTCAAGGTGAACGGCTACCTCTCGGAGCCGTTCAAAATCGCGCGGTCCATCCGACAAGGGTGCCCTCTCTCCTCCCTTCTGTATGTATTGACTCTCGAGCCACTACTGCGGAAGTTGGAGTTGTTGCAGGGCATCCCTTTGGAACCGGGATTGCGGAAAGCGGTGTCGGCCTACGCCGATGACGTGACAGTAATGGTGTCGACGGCCTCCGAAATCGAGGCGGTCGGCACCTTACTGGAGGAGTACGAAAAGTTCACAGGGGCTAAGCTGAACCGGGACAAGTCGATCGGTTTGCAACTCGGCACGTGGAGGGGCAGACCGATGCCCTCCGATAGCGTCGTCGGACGCTGGACGGAGGGCCCGGTGAAGTTGCTCGGGGTCTGGTTCGGACCGGACCTCCAGGTGGAGAAAAACTGGGCGGAGGTTACGAACAGAGTGTTTGCACTGACCCAGAAGTGGGCCAGTTGCAAACTATCCCTGAAAGGTCGGGCGGAGGTGGCGAACACCTACATAGCGTCCGTCATCTACTACCGCCTGACCGTAGTGCCCTGCCCAAGGGAAACCCTCACCAAGATGGAGCGCGCGCTCTTCCAATTCCTTTGGAAGAGGCGGGCTCCTATGGTGAGGAGATCCATCTGCTGTCAACACCCTTCGAAAGGAGGGCTGGGGATGCCGTGGCTAATGATGCGTAAACACGCATTAAGGCTACGGCACCTCTACGTATTCCTCACCGGACAACCGGTGTGGGCCTCGTTTGTGAGACGAACCTTTCCCAGACTCGTCTCACTCACCGAGCTGCAATCCTGGGTCAAGCAAAGACCGAGAAAACTGGGCGCCTGGCACACTGAGTGTGCCCAGGCGCTCACCGCCCTCTGGCAGGCGGATCCGGTTATCAGTGGAGACTCCACCGCAACATTCTATAGAGGGCTGGTACGCAGCAGGTGCGACGACGCCCTCGGAGAAGCCCTAGACATGGAGGAGGACGAACTGGCCAGCCTTTTCGGTAGGACATTCAGCCCGGGACCTATGGACAACTTCCAGAAGTCCCTGGCCTGGCAGTGCTACCGAGGGGCTTTACCCGTTCGAGAAAGGCTCTACAGACACGGGCGCCCGGGTAGGGACCCCGCCAAAAAGATCTGTCCCAGATGCGTGTGCGACGAGGAAACCGTTGCACACGCATTAGTACACTGCTCGGGCGTAGCCGATCTGTGGGGCTATGTCGAACAACTGCTGTCAAGGGTGGGACCGATCCGGTTGACCACCGAGTCTATTGTAATGATCAAGCCGCCTCCCCCCTTCAAAGATGAAGCAGAGGCGGTGTTTCTGTGCGTAATAGCCATGGCGAAAGAGGTTGTATGGTGGACGCGTCTGAAAGGACTGAGGTCGGGCACCTTTCTCTCTGGCCAACAACTGGTCCGTTTCTTCCGATATCATTTCGGAAGAAGGATCAGGATGGAGAGAGAGGTGCTGCACCCCAGCCGTTTCTATGAAAGATGGGTGAAAGTGGCGAGAATGGCCCGTGTGAATGGGCCTTCACTCTACATCAGACTATAGGTGAGGAAGATGAAAGACCAAGGGAGCACCCCTTCTCTGTGCTCCTGAGGAGAAGGGTTGCACACTTTTTTCGGGGGTGTGTGCGACCCCCCAAGGCGCCTCCTCTCTATTGAGGATTTTGTTAAAAATGTTATTTTTTGTTATATCTTATTTTATTTTTATATTTTGTTATTGCCTCCTCCTTATTGAGGACGCCTTTTTGTGTAAACTCCCCCCTTTGTACTTGTCCCACTTTTGATGCCCTAGTGGCAAATAAAAGAAATATATCTATATATATATATATATATACATATATATATATATATATGTATATATATACATATATATATATATATGTATATACATATATATATATGTATTATATATATATATACATACATATATATATAAAAATACATATATATATAAATATATATATTTAAAATTTCTGTTTAAATTGTTGGGATACAACAAGCAAATATTTTTATAACTAATATAAACCACTCAACAAATATTTGGAGTAAAAATACGATATTAACAAATGAAAACTATATTTATAAAACCATATTTATTTCATTATACATATTTCAAGGACACCAAGTTAAATTATGGTGTGCTTTCATCAGATAAAATATAATATAAATCAGTTTTATAAATAAATATTGACATACCCTTAAACCATTACTGTTGGAAGCTCCCGGATAGTGGAGTTGTAGCTTTAATTATATTATTATTAGTATTGGATATTTTTATTTTTAAAATAAGCCGTTGCGTTACGGAGAAAGAGAAAGATAAAGAAGGAGAGAGAGAAAAAGAGAGAGAGAGGGAAAAGAGAGAGAGAGAGAGAGATACCAAAACAACAGAGAGAGAAAGATATAGATAGAGTGTGTATATATTATATACGTAGTTAGATATGTATATGTATTTTATAAGTGTGTATATATATTTATATGTATTTTTGCGTGTGTATACGTATTATATGATATGTAGTTCTCTAGTAATATATGGATTTCTTAATATATAGATCCCAATTTTAAATATATTGATCTCAATTTTTAAATGATTAATTAAACATCTAATCATATTTAAACAATGGTTAATTCACGCATATTTGTGAGTGTGTGTGTGTGTGTGTGTGTGTGTGTGTGTGTGTGTGTGTGTGTGTGTGTATCAATTAGAGACGGGCCTCAGTCATAATGATTGATTCTTGATCGATATCGAAACAATTGTCATATGTGAATGCAGTTTGTACATGATACAACCTTGACACATTGTACATGCTTTATATATATATATATATATATATATATATATATATATATATATATATAAGGCATGTACAATGTGTCAATATATATATATATATATATATATATATATATAACCAAAGATTAGTATGGTTCGTTGATTACTCAACGAATGCAATTTTACAATAGATTAGAAGCACTCAACAGTTGTTTTCCTGGAGTTTTTAATATTATTCAAAATGTTAACAAATGAAAAATATTCTCATAATCAAAATATATACTTTATTATATATATTTCAAAGGGACTGTGTTGTTTTTTCACTACGTCGTCATCAGACAAATTATATGTAATAAAGTATATATTTTGATTATGAGAATATTTTGAATAATATATAATATATACTTTATTACATATAATTTGTCTGATGATGACGTAGTGAAAAAACAACACAGTCCCCTTGAAATATATATAATAAAGATTTCTAAAGAATGAAACAGTTCTAGTCCTGTAGAATCTCATCTATATTAAAACTATATATATATATATATATATATATATATATATATATATATATATATACGTTATTTCGGGTTGAATCGGAGGTAACCACAGTAAGTAAGGTACTCAATACATAGCAGAGTATAAAAGATTCCTGATGATTTCTAAAGAATGAAACAGTTCTAGTCCTGTAGAATCTCATCTATATTAAAACTATATATATATATATATATATATATATTTTTTTTTTAATACTTTGGGAGGGTCATGCTACCAATAAAAACACACGCACCTGCTGTTTTCACGTTAATTTATTATAAATTTCTGGTTGGTTGGTTCGATAACCGGATGGTTGTACATTCACTGACTTCTTCAGTGACTAGGTTCTTATTTCGTGTCTCTCTTTTGTTCTGTCCTAGTCATAGGTGGTACTATTAAGTTAGACATGGCCTGGGTCAATACTGGCCGAAACTTATCAAAGTTAGACGGAAATTCGTGGCTAAGCCCATTGGTGGGAAGCTAAGAAAAAAAGCCTTAAATTAGGCGGAAAATTGTGTATAGGCCCGTTAGCATACAACTAAGAAAAACTCCCTAAAACCGGCGAAAAGTTGTGGATAAGCCCAATAGAATAAAGCTAACATAACTTTCCGGTATCGAACTCACAAACTGATGATTACTATGAGAATTACCCAACCACTGAGTCTTGCAAGAACTGGTTCTAAGCAATACTTGCTTTATCACATTTTCTATAAAATGTTCTGTTTTCAAGTGATTCGAGTCTGTATATGTACACTTTAACAACTCTAATATTTATATCATATTTATGTCAGTGGATAAAAGGAAAAAAATAATAATCATACAATATATAAAAATCACTGAAAACTTAAAATTGAAAATGGAAAATGGAAATAGCTCATAAACAGACATTTTGTATAAGACTATATAAATATTCTAATTCAACATAATAACGTTTTTATTTTGGTATCCGAGTATTTCAAAGTTTAAATTATTTACATTCACACTATCAAATCAAATATAATAGTCAGGTGTAATTTGTTGTCCTGATTTAAAACTTCCTATGATTTCTATACAAGGTAAATTGAATGGAAACTAGTAAAGTGTAACTTATAAAAATATACTTAAATATTAGCATAAATAACATTTACGCTGATTTCTAACATTAGTCCATTGTCACAAATGTACAGAGAACAGGAAGCCAGTTGTTTATGATGATTTTCATTCTTTTGCATTTTCAGTTCAGATCCTTCTTCTTCTTCGCCCACTTCACCTTCAAACACTTCCCCCTTTCCTTCTTTCTTTGTCTAGTAGTGGCTGTTATTCTTCCCCTCATTTTCCTCTAATTTAATGGTAGTTATAGGCTTTTCCAATACTTCTCTCTTTTTCTGTATGTTTGTATACCTCTTCTTCTTCGCCCACTTATTCCTGAGAACCATGGGGGCAGGGTCCTTAAACATCCATTCCAGCGGATCCTATCAGAAACAACCGTCTCCAACTGATCCGGCTGGATCCCCAAGCGTGACGAGCCAAGCTTGTGGATGTTATCCAATCATCTTGCTCGGGGTCTACCTCTGGGTCTCTTGCCGGTTTGGTTTTCCCGTAAAATCTGTCCAACGATTCTTTCCTGGGATATTGTAACCACATGACTATAGTATCCTATCGATCCGATTTTAAAGAGGAGGTGAGCTGTCCGGGGTCCGAGGATGCTTGAGGCCCCGACGGCGACCGGTGCAAAGAAGAAGCGGCTGGACAAACCCCAGTATTTGCTTCTCTTCCTGTCCTCCGCATTGCAGGTCGTGGTATCGGGGTTTGTGACCGAGGAGACTAAACTGGATGCGGAGAACATGTCACAGCCTATCGAATCCCAAATGCCTTTGTCATTTTTATCGGCGGGGCGCAGCCGAAACACTGCTCTGACCTAGCTGTAGGGCTTGTCACCGTCTTCCTTCCCCTTTTCTTTCTTCCTATGTCTAGTAGTCCTGTCTCTCCTTCTTTTCCTCTCATTTATGACATTTATAGTCTTTTCCAATACTACTTTCTTTTTCTCGATATCTGACCGATTTAAAGTAACATCAACAATACATCTGTACCAGTAAGAAGTATTTTGTATCTAGATGGGTGATGTAATATATTTGTTTCTACTTTTGGCACAAGACCAGCAATTGCCCAGTGTATTACTGGTACTTTATTTTATCGACCCGGTAAGGATGAAAGGCAAAGTTAACCTCGGCGGGATATTTCCAATTCTTTATATTTGCTGGCTATGTATAATAAATGTTCGACTGTATGTGATATATCTCTTGTAAACGAATTGTTTGATGGGTGATTGCAATGTTTTCATAAGTGTTGTCTTTCAATCCATTCTAAATGTGTAGCTGCGGTTTTTCTCATCCTTGTCTCTGTACTTTTTATAACCACTCAGATGTAATAACCTTCAGTTACGTTGTCCAATTTTCTGTTCATTCTGATCTTATTTTGCATTAGTTTTCTGTATACTATATAATTATCTTGTTTTTCTCTTTTCATCCGAATCTCAAGATATCAGAATAACTATCAGTAGCAATAACATAGCATATGGCATGATTCTTATTAGAGGTTTATATAAAGGGGTATAACATTTGTTTATATATAATAAACGTACACGAGTCTCTAGATGTCTGACGTTCTCACACGGCTACTGCGATAACTATGATATGATAATAGATTAAAAATATTTACAGCCAAACGCTTGTTTGTTTAATAAAAGGTAAAGACCGTATTCGTTCACGAATGAGCATGGGAGTTGCACCTAGAAAGTTCGCCTCCGAGGTACAAGCACGTGGAAGG
This sequence comes from Eledone cirrhosa, assembly GCA_964016885.1. NCBI lineage: Eukaryota > Metazoa > Mollusca > Cephalopoda > Octopoda > Eledonidae > Eledone > Eledone cirrhosa. Next base: position 30,842,186 of record OZ024759.1, on the reverse strand, counting down.
TGTTTTTGTGGAAAGCCAACTGTCGCCCGTGTATACCAGTCTCCTCCACTTAACATCACCAATGTCCTCCAAGGGAAAGGCAAAGTGTGATAAAAATTGGTCCCAATGACGTCGCGATTCATATATACACTATATATATATATATATATATATATATATATATATATATATATATATATATATATATATATATATATATATATAATATACAGTATGGACAGTATATATACACTATATATATATATATATATATATATATATATATAATATGCAGTATGGACAGTATATATACACTATATATATATATATGATATATACAATATGGACAGTATATATATACTATATATATA
>OZ024759.1:30824336-30829336 GCA_964016885.1 Eledone cirrhosa | reverse complement strand
TTCTTCGCCCACTTCTTTTATCTGCTTTTTTCTTCTGTCTTCTCCTGTCTCCTTCCTAGTTTTCTCTCCTTCCTCCCCTTCTCCTCTTACTTCTCCTAATCTGTTTCCTTTCTGTTTCACCCAATTATTCCAGAGAGGGTCATGGGGGCAGAGTCCTCAAACATTCCTTCCAGCATTTCTTGTCAGAAGCAACTGTCTTCAACTGATCTGGTTGGCTCCCTAAGCGAGACCTGTCAAGCTCATGGATCTTATCCAAACAACTTGCTGGAGCTCTACCACTGAGTCCCCCGCTGGTTAGTTTTTCCCATAAAATCTGTCCAGTGATTCTTTCCTAAGACTTAACCATTAGACAATAATTATAAATGCGTATTTGTTTGCGTTCGTTTCGTCTGTGTATGCTTGGAATTGTTTGCGTGTGGGCGTAGACTGGGCGTTGCATGGACGAGTTGATAAGAATTTTGCTTTAAAATGATAAGATCTAGAGTTCCTTCGGATGGCATGTTGGGAAAGTCGTATTTACAATAGCCTCAGATTGACACATATCTCATGAGTAAAGATGGGTAGACGGAAATCGGTTGGAAGCCCCTCAAACGGACAGTGTTAGTTGAGCCGATTCTACTTCATAATTGAGTAGAGGGTATTAGCCCTGAAATATTATGTTGAAATGTGTTGGTTAAAACATTACTTTATTTCGTTTTACTTGTCATCCTTTGCCCTTTATATATTTCTATCGCGTCGTACCGGCTTTTTGAAACTTGTAGGTGTTTTACAGGTAGTGGTTTGGTATTTATTTCAACAAACTTTCCAGTTAACTAACATCAATGACTGAGACTCAAAGAACAATAATAATAATAATAATAAACAAATTAAATTGCTTGAAATGAAAGAAACTAATCACCGCTGTTTCAGTTATTACCAGCAACAACAACAAAGAAGAATTATTTATTACCAAACATCACAGCAAAATAACTACACCAACAACCATTACAACATCATAACTATATCACCAACCATTGCACCAATAAACTTACACCACAAACAATCACACCGACTTAACTATACCTCCAACCATTCTAAAAGTCTAAAGTCTGTCTTAAGCCAGAAGGCTCATTTGGCCGGTGCTTATCCCGGTTTCATGGCGTGGAGCGACTGAGAGTACATGACTTCCCCTTGGACAGGATGCCAGACCATTGCAGGGTTAAACCCCAACTATTACTGGTACTCATTTTCAGATGAGTAAACTGGAGCAACGTGAAATGAAGTGTTTTGTACAAGAACACAACGCGCCACCCAGGAATCGAACCCACGACATTATGATCGTAAGTTCAACAACCTTACCGCTAGGCCACATGCCTCCACCATTACAGGCGAACATAAAAACACAACCAAACCATTACACCAACAAAATTAGACCACATTCCATCACAATAATATAAACAGAAATACACAAAAAACGACCAACCATTACACCAACATAAACACCATCATACATACACACATACGTACGCACATACGTACACACACACACACACACACACATTTATACACACATACATACAAACATGCATACATACACACACACAACATGCATACATACATACATATATACATACACACAAGCTAACCAACGATCACACTATGAACAGAACAATGGCAGTAATTAGATATAACATCATCACAACCTTAACATCATATTTTGAAAAGAAAACACACACACACACACACACACACCATACCACAACAACCAAAAAAGAAACAAACAAACCAACAACAACAAACAAAAACTACTAAAAAACAACAATAATACATAAATGAATGAAAGAAAAAACCCTCAAAGAAAACAAAATGAAAGAAAATAAAGATATCAATAGGACAGGGCTGTCAGGAATATTGATGTGGTTTGTTGTTTCTTTCTGTTCTGATTATAACTTCTTAGCTATGCTATTTCATACTGTCACAGGGATTCTATTTATTTTGGTTTTCATTTTCACTCAAGTAGCTTTCATATTATATGAAACGAATCTACATCTCTCTCTCTCTATTTCTTTCTTTCTCTCTTTCTCTCTCTCCCTCTCTCTCTCTCTCTAACTCTATCTTTTTATTTCCACTCTCTCTCTCTCTCTCTCTCTCTCTCTCTCAATCTTGCTCTCCCCTTATTCTATTTTTCTAGTTGTTTCTGTCAGTCTCTCTCTCGCTCTCCTCTCTCTTTTTTCTCTCTATCTCTTTCTCTCCCCCCCTCTCTCTCTCTCTCTCTCTAACTATCTCTTTCTCCCCCCTTTCTCTCAATCTCGCTATCTGTCATTCTTTTTTCTAGCTGTTTTTGTCAGTCTGTCGCTCTCCCCTCTCTCTCTCTTTCTTTCTTTCTCTCTATATCTCTCTCTCATTCTTGTTTTCTAACTTCATATCTTTCTCCCTGCCCCCCCCCTCTCTCTCTCTCCCTCTCTCTCTTCTTATTCTTTTTTTTCTAGCTCTCTGTCAGCCTCTCTCTCTCTCCCTCTCACTCCCATTCTCTGTCTCAATGTCTCCCAGCTTCTCTCATTGTCTTTATGTCTCTCTTTCTCTCTTCTTTTCTATCACTATATATGTCTCTCTTCTATTATCATTATCAATGTCTCTCCATCCGTCCCTCTCTCTCTCTATCTCTCTCCCCCCTCTTTCTGTCTCTGTTTCGCTCTCCAATTCTCTTTTTCAATGATTCTCTGTCCCTACCTCTCTCCCATTCCCTGCCTCTCTCCCATTCTCTTTCTCTCTCCCATTCCCTGCCTCTCTCCCATTCTCTTTCTCTCTTCCATTCCCTGCCTCTCTCCCATTCTCTTTCTCTCTTCCATTCCCTGCCTCTCTACCATTCTCTTTCTCTCTTCCATTCCCTGCCTCTCTCCCATTCCCTGCCTCTCTCCCATTTTCTTTCTCTCTCCCATTTTCTTTCTCTCTTCCATTCCCTGCCTCTCTCCCATTCTCTTTCTCTCTCCCATTCCCTGCCTCTCTCCCATTTTCTTTCTCTCTCCCATTCTCTTTCTCTCTTCCATTGCCTGCCTCTCTCCCATTTTCTTTCTCTCTTCCATTCCCTGCCTCTCTCCCATTTTCTTTCTCTCTCCCATTCCCTGCCTCTCTCCCATTCTTTTTCTCTCTCCCATTCCCTGCCTCTCTCCCATTTTCTTTCTCTCTTCCATTCCCTGCCTCTCTCCCATTTTCTTTCTCTCTTCCATTCCCTGCCTCTCTCCCATTCTCTTTCTCTCTCCCATTCCCTGCCTCTCTCCCATTTTCTTTCTCTCTTCCATTCCCTGCCTCTCTCCCATTTTCTTTCTCTCTTCCATTCCCTGCCTCTCTCCCATTTTCTTCCTCTCTTCCATTCCCTGCCTCTCTCCCATTCTCTTTCTCTCTCCCATTCCCTGCCATTCTCCCATTTGCTTTCTCTCTTCCATTCCCTGCCTCTCTCCCATTTTCTTTCTCTCTTCCATTCCCTGCCTCTCTCCCATTTTCTTTCTCTCTCCCATTCTATTTCTCTCTTCCATTCCCTGCCTCTCTCCCATTTTCTTTCTCTCTTCCATTCCCTGCCCCTCTCCCATTTTCTTTCTCTCTTCCATTCCCTGCCTCTCTCCCATTCTCTTTCTCTCTTCTATTCCCTGCCTCTCTCCCATTTTCTTTCTCTCTCCCATTCCCTGCCTCTCTCCCATTTTCTTTCTCACTTCCCTTCTCTGTAAACAATATCTCCCAGCTTCTGTCATTATCTTTCTATCTCTGTCCTCCTCTCTGCTTCTCTATCACTACATCTCCTTTCCGCTTTCTCTGTTCATCTCAGTTATTTCTTTCAGAGAGCCCGATAAACGCCATCGATGCATTGATCAATCCACTCTTTGTTCTGTGTTGTTTGTATTTTCTTATCGCCTCTACAACTCCACATACACGCACTCAGACAAAAATAAAGTGGAAAAAGAAAAAAAGAGGCTGATTACCTGGAGCCTGTCTCAGTGAAATTCAGAATTAGACAACCACAGAAACTACTGTACCTAAAGGACACCATAATTAATACAAGAGATCTCGTTGTCTCTCATATATATATCCAGGGAGGGTGACGCGGAGTTACTGTATGTGTGCGTGTATATATATATAAACGCACACATACAGTAACTCCACACGCACATACATATATATATATATATATATATATATATACTACGTTATTCCGGGTTGAATCGGAGGTAACCTGATGGTTTCTAATGAGTGAAACAGTTCTGGTCCTGTAGAATCTCATCTATATTAAAACTATATATATATATATATATATATATATATATATATATATATATATATATATATATATATATATATATATATATATATATATATATATAGATACATATATACATACATACATACACACACACATATATATGTACAGTAAGGTAATCAGTTAAACAGTGAGTATGAAACTGGGTTCACATATAAACCTTGAAGACGTATTATTGTCAAATTATATGCATAAAGATACAAACAAATTGTCCACGTGACAGAGCTGGGGTTGATTAGCTGCTGACATACGTGTCAGCAATATCCAGCCACGAATGAAAAACGTTTCGAGTAGATAGAACAAGATCAAATCAATGATGACATGTGGAGACAAAGATGTGGAAGAATGCTAATTAAGAAGATCATAAGATGTGTGACAAAAGACCTTTCACCATTAGCAAGCAAAGTAAACAGCCACAGGGCCAAAAAAACTGAAGTGATCTCAATTGGTGTGTCTGTTTATATTGGAATCATGAATTCCCAAAGTATAAAAATATCTATTTCAACACAGGATTTCACGTCAAGAATCTTCCAAAACAATGTATATGTATATGTCTATATATATATATATATATATATATATATATATATATATATATATATATATATATATATATATATATATATATATATATATATATATATATATATGTAGATAAATCTACCAAGATTTTACGGTAGTGTCCAATCCGTATGAAGAACTCAATGTAATC
>OZ024759.1:30816836-30819336 GCA_964016885.1 Eledone cirrhosa | reverse complement strand
TTAATGTATATATATATATATATACGAAATTTAACATATATTATTATCAACACCATCCCTACTATCACCATAAACACCATTACCACCAACCACCAACAGCATCATGTACAAGTACATTCGCTTCGTCTAGTCAGGTTCTATAAATAAGTGTACCGAGTACATAATAAACCCAATAATACGAAACAATTGTGAATGTATTCAACAATTTACAATATATTTAACATCAAAATATTTTTTCTCTATTTTAATACCAAAGATTAAATCAAGACAAAACTACAGAGAAACTTTATAGTGTAGCTATACCATCGTCTTTTGTTGAAGTTTCATTCGTACAAACTTATCTCTCACTTATTATAATAAAGTTAACAGTAAGTTATACTTACCAAGTTATCTATAACTTATATTATCACAAAGTTATCTCAACAACCAAACTTTCAATAGAAATCCGAGCTAACATATTCAATTTAATATCTCCCTCTATAGAAGGAAGTTACGATTATAGATTAAATAAACACTTTCAACGTGATGTTCTTTGTTACTAACAGAAGCTATGAATTTCCAAAATGTTAATGTTTCCATCATTATAGATGTTTTAAATAATATAAGTGAGAAACCGTACAACACTCACAGATAAACTAAGCACAGTCATTACCAAGACCAGATTCTAATACTTTCTTTATCTTATATAAAAGCAGGTATTGTATGTATATATATATATATATATATATATATATATATATATATATATATGGACACGTAACTTTTAATGTATTTTGGATTGGAAAGGCGCCCTCTTGTCAAAAGAGAGGGGTCTGAGAGAGAGAGACCATCATTACAAACAAAAGAAATTGTTGGCCTTGTGTCTAAATCAGAAACCAATATTAATGCCATATACGATATATGAGTGAAGAATCGTGGTTGAGTGGTTATAGAATTCGATTCGGAATCGTGAGGTTATGAGTTCGATACCCAGACCGGGCAATACTTTATGTCCTTGAACAAGACACTTTTTTATTTTTTTTTATTTCACGCTGCTCCTACCTGGACTTGGGACCGGTAGATAGTATTAGCAATGGGAAAGACCAACGGAAACACTGTTTCCTCGGTCCGATTTAACGGGCTTCACCCCACTCGTTAAGCGAATAAAGTCTGGGATCTTGTTGCTCGACTGTTACTTTACAATATATTCATTTTCTGTTGTCTATATACATTATACGCAGCATAATGCAAAGTTAACACTACGTCGTCTCTCTTAACGCCCACGTTTGCGGTGATCTACGTGGCTATACCAGAATATTGAATCTTGCCAAAGCATAGACATAATTCATACATTATTTATACATAATATACATATAATTTTACATGATATTAACGCTGAAATAGCAAAGTGAGAGATGTCGAGAGATGAGGGAAAACAAAGTTCCATAGACAATAACTCTGTAACAAGGTTCAACTCCAGAGAAAAAAACACAGAACGTCTAGCAATTTATAGCTTTAAATATTCTAATATATATATATAAATTTGAATGACGTCCGTCCGTCAGCAATGTATATGTGTGACTGTGTGTGGGTGTGTGTGTGAATGTATGTGTGTATGTGTGTGTGAATGCATGTGTGTGTGTGAATGTATGCGTGTGTGAATGTATATTTGTGTTTGTGAATGTATGTGTGTGTGAATGTATGTGTGTGTGAATGCATGTGTGTGTGTATGTATGTGTGTGTTTGTGTATGTATGTGTGTGTGTGTGAATGTGTGTGTGTGTGTGAATGTATGTGTTTGTGAATATATGTGTGTGTGAATGTGTGTGTGTGTGTGAATGCGTGTGTGTTTGTGAATGTATGTGTGTGTGAGAATGTGTGTGTGTTTGTGAATGTATGTGTGTGTGTGTGTGAATGTGTGTGTGTGTGTGTGAATGAATGTGAGTGTGCGAATATATGTATGTGTGTGAATGTATGTGTGTGTAAGAATGTATGTGTGTGTAAAAGGAAGGAAGGGCGTGGTGAAAACAACTATAGCGAAACAGCGACTTGAGTTTCATTTGCTACGCTGTGTGTGAGTATGTGTGCGTTTGTGTAAATGTGTGTGTTTGTGTAAATGTATGTGTGTGAGTGTGTATTTCTGTAATTGTGGCTGTCTTCGCGCGTTTATATTCATATACTTATACGTATAAATATATAAATGTATATACACATACGCGACAGCGTGTTGAAAACACTTCTAGTACTATATAACACATATTTTACGTCCCTTTACATAATGCATACAACTGACGACATATACTTATATATAGTATGTGAGGATATATAATAATCCAGGCGTCGTTGAAATGGCGTAAGCTCATCCGCCGGGCACTAACCGTTTACAGAACGTACACTACTTTCGAAGAATCAAATATTTAACATGGTCTTACTATTCTAAGCTGGTACCATACAATTAATATATATATATATATATATATATATATATATATATATATATATATATATATATATATATATAT
>OZ024759.1:30796836-30806836 GCA_964016885.1 Eledone cirrhosa | reverse complement strand
GATAAATATTTTCACATCTTGGTTTCTAGGCTTTTCTCTTTAGGTCAAAAAATTGTTAATAGATCAAACTTTGAGAGCCGGATCACTATATTTGCCAGAAATACCAACCAAATTTTACCCAATCCTCTTAAAGAGGCTAAAGGCAAATTCGATAATGTGTTGCTACATATCTAACCCTTCCGAAAAAAAAAGTTTGTATGATTCACAAATGGAATTATTTAAATCATAAGAGTCTGTTAGCTCTGGTCTGACCAGGAGCCAAACAACAACAACAGTGATGATATAAACCACAACTATATACATCGGCTCAAATCTAAAATCACATATATAGAAGAATATAAATATTACTTGAAGCTTAAAAGGTTTTGAAAATCTCTTTATGTCAGCAGCAATTTCAGTGAAAGAAAATCGAATTGAAACTAAATATATATGAATTTATAAATGTCTAAACATGAAAAATTCCATAACGTTAAAGGATATCCGTCTCTTTCGACGGTGATAATCCCACCTGTTTCATCAAATGAACGACCTACTCAATAAATTATCGTGTAAAACACTCAATATTCCAGACTTGTGTACCCTTAACCCCAAGGAGAATATGTCTGCGACCGTGTGTGTTAAGGTTGGCCGTTTGTATTACCAGATAAACTTGTAACTAGTTTCCGTTTGAGTCAACAAAATTTCCCTCAAACGGAATAGGTTTACCTGAAACTGTTGTAAGAGACATTTGCCCAAGATGCCACACAGTGTGACCACACAGGATTCCTCATCAGTAGTCTAATCCCCCCGTTCTTGCTTCTTCTTCTTATTATTTTTAAGCCTATATATATATATATATATATATATATAAGGAAAAAAGATGAAATCGAAAATGCAACTGGAGTCTTTTTAAAAAAAATATATTTATTTGGTTCCTTTACCGGTTTCGCAGTTCTTCTGCTTTTCCAAAGTAGAATTGAGAAGGAGGGTTTGTGGTTTTTCTCAATTCTACTTTTGAAAAGCACAAGTACTGCGAAACCGGTAAAGGAACCAAATAAATATAATTTTTTTAAAAAAGACTCCAGTTGCACTTTCGATTTCATCTTTTTCCCTTATACTTTCACTCGTGTAGGATACCTCGTTTTTTTTTCATTTTGTAAAAATAACCTCACTTTCTAATATATATATATAGGGAGTGTAACGTGCTGTTACTGTAGGTTGTATATATATATATATATATATATATATATATATATATATATATATATATATATATATACATATAAAGGCATTGGCCAAAACTACTTCACATTCGTTTGAATTGAAAACGAGCAAATCCTTTTAGATTAAACACAATGTCATATCTAGGAGTGGTAATGATGTTTAATCTTAAGAAAATAAACAAAAACGCAAAGAAGTTCATTCCCCAGACATTGATGATTTCATATTTATATGGTTTTCCGACAGCAAATCAAGCCAATCTGCCTTATGTCTCACTATTGCATATACTGCAGCCAGATAGTCTGATACGCAGTATCAGTGATATAAATCTATTCGCTACGAATTCATCGCTGCATCGCACATTCAATTAACTGGAAGTTTACTATAATTTCACATCACTCATGAAATTTACTTAATCAAGTCTACTATATATTTGTCATATAAACTCATCCTAAATGACATTACCAACCGTCTAGATATTTGCCAACGATCTAGATATTTTACACGTCTATTATATTATATTCCTAACACGGGCTTAGAGAATGGCAAAATATTTTGACCCTCAAATAAAATGCTTTGCGACATTTGATCCGGCTTTTTAAATTATGATATCAAATACCACCTAGGTCAACTTTGCCTTTTATCAATTCAGGGTCGATAAAATATAGTACCAGTAGAGCACTAGGGTCAAAGCAATAAATTTTCCCATTCCGTCAAATTGCTAGTATTGTGCCTAAATTAGAAATCATATTTTAAACTAAATTTTGACCTTCCAAAATCGGTATTTAGATGCAGCTTTGATGCAGATTTTAGACTTAAATTCTAAATTCTGTCGCAAGCCTGGAGGCTCAGCAGGCCGCTGCTTCCGATTATTGTGGCGTTAAGCTACTAGGAATACTAGACTCACCCCTTCCTGGACAAGACCCCAATCCATCACACAGTTATAACCCCAAGCTATTGCTGGTTCTCATTTTCAGCTGAGTATACTGAAGCAACGTGAAATGAAGTGTATTTGCTTAGTAACACAACACCCAACCCAGTTCAGGAATCGATCCTATGTAATTATGACCGTAAGTTCAACACCCTTACAACGAGGCCGCGCACATTCATAAGCAAGGATGTCAGCCACGTCATATATGTGAACCAGAGCACTGCAAGTTAATGAGAAAAAAAAACTGGCTGGTTGCTTGACTAAATGACTTGAGAGGTGACTAGATAGACGTGTGGACACGTCGATGACTACTATGTCATATATGTAAGCAAAATCACTGTTAAATAACCAACAGAACGTAAATGGTGTTGGCTAGTTGCTTGACGAACTGAATGGGGGAATGGTGGCTAGATAGATAGATAGATGTGGATGCCTGGATGATTGCTAAGTCATCTGTGAGAGAAGAAGGTTTGTAAAATAACCAAGAAAATTAAAGAGTGTTGCTTGGTTGCTTGACTAAGTAAATGGAGGGATGGTTAGATAGAGAGATGTAGGTACGTGTGGATGGCAGGTAAGTCATATATGTAAGTAGAAGCATTGTAAAATGTAAAATAACCACCAAAAATTAAATGTCGGTTGCTTGACTAAATGACTAGAGGGCTGTCTACATAAATAGATGTACGTACACGTGTATGACTGGTATGACAGATATGTAAGTAGAAGCATTGTAAAATGTAAAAAGTAACCACCAAAAATTAATGGTGTTGCTTGCTTGACTAAATGACTGGATGGCTGTCTACATAGACAGATGTATGGACGCGTGGATGACTGGTATGTCATATATGTAAGTAGAAGCATTGTAAAATGTAAAAATAACCACCAAGAATTTAATGGTGTTGCTTGCTTGACTAAACGACTGGAAGGCTGTCTACATAGATATATGTATGGACGCGTGTATGACTGCTATGTCATATTTTACCTGGAGTTTTTGGTACTTAAATTCTCATAGTCGCTTACTTTGCATTTCATTTTTAGAAATAATTATCTCACCCATACATTTTAAAGATATATTTACTAGCATCTCCGAACTAATTAAATAAGGTAAAAGATAAAACTACCTGTAGTTGACATGTAATAAACTACTGTGAATTTCTTCAATGTTTTGTTTCAGCACATAACGGCCTATGCAGCTGTAGAAGTTGCTTTATAAATATAAATCAAGCGAGAAGATGAGTCAAGTGTGAATTGAAAGCAAGCTCAATACGTGTCCTTAGCACGAAACAATATATATTTGACGTCACTGATTCACGGGAGATATATCGTTCTGTTTTAGCATGTTCACGATGATGGTGATGATGGTGATGGTGATGATGGTGGTGATGATGATGGTGGTGATGGTGGTGGTAATGGTGAGGTTGATGGTGGTGATGGTGGTAATGGTGATGGTGGTGATGGTGATGGTGGTGGTGGTGGTGATGATGGTGGTGATGGTGGTGGTGATGGTGAGGTTGATGGTGGTGATGGTGGTGATGATGGTGGTGATGGTGGTGATGGTGGTGGTGATGGTGGTGATTATGGTGATGGTGATGGTGATGATGGTGATGGTGGTGGTGGTGGTGATGGTGGTGGTGATGGTGGTGGTGATGGTGGTGGTGGTTGTGGTTGTGGTGGTGATGGTGGTGATGATGATGGTGGTGATGGTGATGGTGATGGTGGTGGTGATGGTGGTGGTGATGGTGGTGGTGATGGTGGTGGTGGTTGTGGTTGTGGTGGTGATGGTGGTGATGATGATGGTGGTGGTAGTGATGTTGATGGTGGTGGTGATGGTGGTGATGATGATGGTGGTGGTGGTGATGTTGGTGGTGGTGGTGGTGATGGTGGTGGTGATGGTGGTGATGATGATGGTGGTGGTGGTGGTGATGTTGATGGTGATGGTGGTGATAATGGTGGTGGTGATGATGGTGATTGTGGTGGTGATGGTGAAGGTGATGGTGATGATGATGATGATGGTGATGATAGTGATGATGGTGATGGTGATGGTGATGAGGATGGTGGTGGTGGTGGTGATGATGTTGATGGTTATGCTGATGATGGTGATGGTGATGATGATGATGATGATGGTGATGGTGATAATGGTGTTGGTGGTGGTGATGATGGTGGTAGTGATGATGATAATGATGATAAACATAATGGTTATGTTGATGATAATAATGATTATGATGATGATGATAAAGATGATGGTTATGACGTTGATTATGATGATGACGATAATGATAATAATCATCATCGTCATCGTCATCGTCATCGGCGGCGTCGTCATTTTCGTCGCGAAGTTTATATTATCATCTAACTTGTCATTTTAACGAGAGACGTAACTGAAAACAAACAATCCTATAAATATAGCTCTGATATACATACTCTTACATACATACACACACACACAGACACACACACGCAGACACAGACACACAGACACACACACACACAGAGACACACACACAGACACACACGCACAGACACACACACACCGACACACACAAACACAGACACACACACACACAGACACACACACACACATAGGCACACAGAGAGAGACACACACAGACACACATACACACACAGAGAGACACACACACAGACACAGATACACACACATAGAGACACACACACAGACACAAAGAGACACACAGACACACACACAGAGACACATATACACACACATACGCACACACAGACACAGACCCATACACAGGCACACACAGACACAGATACACACACACACTGTCTTTCTCTCTCTCTCACACACACACACTGTCTTTCTCTCTCTCATACACACACAGATACACACACACACGCTGTCTTTCTCTCTCACACACACAGATACACACACAAACACACACACGCACACACACAGTATTTCTCTCTCTCCCACACACACAGATACACACACACACTGTCTTTCTCTCTCTCACACACACACAGATACACACACACACTGTCTTTCTCTCTCTCACACACACACAGATACACACACACACACTGTCTTTCTCTCTCTCATACACACACAGATACACACACAGTCTTTCATTCTCACACACACACAGATACACACACACACTGCCTTTCTCTCTCTCACACACATGTATATATATACACACACACATGTATATATATATATATATATATATATTATTGGCAGTATCGGTAGAGGGTTGGACGCCATGCTTTGCAGCCCATTATGGTCTGAGTTCATATCCCGCCGAGGTTAACTTTGCTTTTCATCCTTACGGGATTGATAAAATAAAATAAAGTACCAGTAAAACACTGGGATAAATGCTGGCCTTGTGCCAAAAGTAGAAACAAATATATATATATATATTATTTTTTCCCATTTTGACGCTATAGTCACATATATGTTATGGAATACTCTGAGCTTCTCGCTACAACAATTTCTATACTTTTCATTTATATATATATATATATATATATATATATATATACGATATTAATAAATGGAAACTATATTTATAAAACCATATTTATTTCATTATACATATTTCAGGGATACCACATTAAATTATGGTATGCCTTCATCAGACAAAATACAATATATAACAGTTTTACAAATAGGTTTGACGTACCCTTTAAAATACAACCATTACTTTTGGAGGCTGTCTGGACAGAGGATATCCAGACAGCCTCCAAAAGTAATGGTTGTATTTTAAAGGGTACGTCAAACCTATTTGTAAAACTGTTATATATTGTATTTTGTCTGATGAAGGCATACCATAATTTAATGTGGTATCCCTGAAATATGTATAATGAAATAAATATGGTTTTATAAATATAGTTTCCATTTATTAATATCGTATATCTACTCCAAAAATTTGTTGAGTGCTTTATGTCGGTTATAAATATATTTACTTGTTCTATCCCAACAACTTTAAATAGAACCTTTGCGCATATATATATATATATATATATATATGTATATATATTTGAAAAAAGGGAAAAAAGTGACTTCACTTGTAGTGTTAAATAATTTGATTTAATTTTATAATAAAATATTATGAGTTGGTAGATCTAGTAAGTTCTTTGTTAACTTCGGTGGGAGGAATTTTAAATATTCCTGGTAAACTTTGTTGGAGAACTTTCTCGCATTCGTCGGTGGCGATTGTCAAACAGAGATCGGGCTGTGTTGAGATGTGTGACTATATATAAGAGAGATTTGGATGTGTCTGGGGTGTGGGGTGTGGTGTTAATGAGTGTTGATGAAGATTTGGAGGAATTAAAGCATACACACACACATACACGCACATACACACACACACATACACGCACACACACATTCACACACACACACATATATAAACACTCAGAAAATGGTGAAGTTGACATCAAGATAAGGGTGTTTGTGAGGATATTTACAACCACCTTCTCAAATGCCCTTAGCTTGATGTCAACCTCACCATTTTCTGAGTGTTTATATATGTGTGTGTGTGTGTATGTGTGTGTGCGTGTATGTGTGAGTATGTGCGTGTATGTGTGTGTGTATGCTCTAATTCCTCCAAATCTTCATCAACACTCATTAACACGACACCCCACACCCCAGACACATCCAAATCTCTCTTATATATAGTCACACATCTTAACACAACCTGATCTCTGTTCGACAATCGCCGCCGACGAATGCGAGAAAGTTTACCAGGAATATTTAAAATTCCTCCCACCGAAGTTAACAAAGAACTTACTAGATCTACCAACTCACAATAATAATATTTATAATATAGAAATATATATATATAAATATATATATATATATATATATATAATTGGAAATTTAGTAAAATCGAATCTCTGGCGGTTGGCAAGCAAATTCGGCCTACTTATATGAAATGATGAGTTAGCAAAGCACTCGATAAGTTAGGTCTTTAGAGTAATAACATACGTTTAAATAGCTTGACAAATCGAACATTGTGGTAGGCAAAATCTAACACACAATAATATACCAAAGTAACGATATATATATATAATATATAAGAACAAAAGATGGTTAAAAGAGTTCCATGTATTTTATTATGCGCATTTCAAAAACAAATATCATCATGCAATAATATTTGTGTTTTCATCAGATAAAACAGGAAGACATGATATGAAGGTTAAAAAATACTTGTGGATAGTGAAGTTTTAAATCAACATATGAGAAGTAGTTTTAGATTGATGTGTGATATTGGGAAAAATATTTTATTTTGAGGGGGGGGGGGTTGGAAAGGATGAAAAAGAGGAGGAGATGAGAGTAAAAAGTGGAGAGGGAGGAGTATAATGAGGAAGGATGAGATAGGAGGAGAGATGGGTGATAGAGAGAGAGAGATAGCTTTTATAACCGATATCTGCATTGCTTTATTGTACTACAATAAAACTCACCTCCTACATATATATATATATATATATATATATATATATATATATATATATATATATATATATATATATATATATATATATATATATATATATGTATATATATATGTCCCAAAGCTCCGATACCATCAACACTATACACACAGAGCTGACATATCTAAGAACTGACTAACTGCCTGATCAGGTAATAGCCATTCAATGGCTATCATCGAAATATATATAGCAGTAAATAAAGGATTATCAGTTCATGCAATTGACTTGTTTCGTCACTATATATATATATATATATATATATATATATATGTATATATATTTATATATATATATATATATATATATATATTAAGATAAGCAGAACAAGTAAAATTCAACCAATTTTTCAAAATAAATAAAAAAATATAATTTAAATATTTACCTATCAAGTTTGCCCTTACTGATCAGTTTCGCTTTGTAAAACATTAGAAATCCATTGGATTTCCAATGGAAAATCAAAGTTCATCAGAGTACTTAGTATTCATGGGCATAATAACTTATTTTATATATATATATATATATATATATATATATATATATATATATATAAATAAATAAATATATATATAAATATAAATTAGCGAGAATCGTATTTCGGCTTAGGAATTAACGGAAAACAGCTTCCGGGATGTGTGGCAAGCGCTCGATGATTCAGATGAATGAGAGCTACAACATACGTTAAAGGCCAAACACACTGAGAATGGTTAAACAAACATCCGCACATTCAATTTACGAAAGCTGGTTGATCAGATAATTCTCCTACTTTTGTCATAAACCAACTTATAGCTATCTACGACTTATATTCCTTAAAGTATTATCAATAATATATTAACCAGATAACCATAGTGTCGATATTATAATGAAGAGAGACAGTTTTAAATATACATCCTTTCTTTTATTAAATAATCATGTTATACGTATTTCGAAGACGTCACGAAGACGTCAAAGTGATTGGATAATATCGTTTCGACGTGTTCTTTTCAGATATGTGGAAAGATGTGGTATTTTAGTTTTTGATATGCTACTGGGGTTATGAGCGTTCTGGTAGCAGTCGTATCCAGTAGTTATATGAGTTGACTTCTAGAGTGGAATGCTACACTACGTTCATTTAAAACCGTCTGTCTTCATTTTAATATACATAAATATTTCTTTATAATACACACACACACACACACTCACACATATATATATATATAACGAAGGAAATGTGGTAAGGAACCAGAAGGACCATAACGCACCAAAGTACTCAATACTTAGGGTAGTAGAGTGGGTAATAGGAACGAGTAGGACCCCGACGGCTGAGCTCAAGCCGTTTCGACGGCTAATTCTGGACTGAATTCGACGGCTAATTCCGTCCAGAATTAGCCGTCGAAACGGCTTGAGATCAGCCGTCGGGGTCCTACTCGTTCCTATATATATATATATATATATATATGTGTAAAAGGTGAACAGAATATAACAACACAATTGGTACAGTATATGGGAGGAATATATTAGGTTAACGCTTGATATAGCAGGAAGAGGTGAGGTGTTACATATGGGATTTATTGCTTAACCCAGTTAACACCTCTACTTTGTTCTTATTATATACACTCTGCTCTGCACTGAGTGCTGACATTGGTACTCTCACCAGTTTTCTGGAGACCTACTGAACAGTTTTCTTCGGACTTACTGAACCTTTTGCACGTATATATATATATATATATAGTCTGTGGTGCTAAGACCGAGGAGGCCACTAATCTTCGGATTACTCAATGCATGGGGATATACAGTGTATGTATAATGGTAAAAATAAAACATGAGGACGAGTTTGGTGTAGAGTTAGTTCTACAACAAATTAGTAAACCATACTCGATGAAACGCCCATCCTCGAGTATGGTTTGCTAATTTGTTGTAGAGCTCTCTCTCTCTCTCTGCATATATATATATATATATATATATATATATATATATATATATATATATATATATATATATATATATATATATATATATATATATATATATATATATACATATATATATATATATATATATATATATATATATAGAAAGATTTGAATGGATACAGTTTAGTTGAAAGGAATTTATTGACACGTGTTTCTATAACAGTTACATAACCTAAAACAGCTATCTACAAACTTTTAGTTATGCAGACATTCAATATTTCAATGTTATTATTTACTGTCATTTCATCAGAATAATATATTACAACACAACGGAAAATACTGTATATATATATATATATATATATATATATATATATATATATATATATATATATATATATATATATCAGAAAAGGGTGTGGTAAAATACCAGGTAGACCATAACCCACTAGAGTACTTCGGAACTTGGGACAGTAAAGTGGGTAGTATAAAAAGATTCAAGACGCCGACGGCTGGGCTTCGGCCG
>OZ024759.1:30761836-30781836 GCA_964016885.1 Eledone cirrhosa | reverse complement strand
CCAGTATTAGAAACTGAGTGAAGAAACAATGAGAATAATTGCATCTACTGTTGGCACAAGGCCAGCAATTATCCCAGTACATTACTGGTACTTTATTTTATCGACTCCGTAAGGATGAAAGGCAAAGTTAACCTCGGCGGGATTTGAACTCAGATCATAAAGGGCCGTATTTCTATGCTGCAAAGCATGGCGTCCGACCCTCTACCGATATTGCCAACATGTGTAGAGAAAGGAAACTAAAATGGAGAAAACCCACCGTTGTCGTGAAAGAGGAAAAAGCGGTAGCGATATTAATAAATGCTTAACGAATGATATAATTTATCTCAGCAAATATTTGGATTTATTTCCGACAGTTTTCCCGTTGCTGGGATGGTGGCTGCACAAATCTGTTGTTTTTTTGTTATGCCAAGGCAACTGTTTTTATAGAAATGGTATTGCCTAGGTATGTGTAACTTATTTTAACGTTATTTACATTAAGTACGATATGAAGCTGCAGCGTTGGTAAACTATATAGGATTGTTTAACATTGAGACACTTAAGTAAAGAACCAGCACCTCCTTCATATATCTGATTTGTAGTTTTTTGACAATCCAATGACTTTCATAAATTCAAAAAGACTTTCACAAGAATCTTTAATTAGCTTTGTTTAAATATAATGTCTACAGCAAAAGACAGCTAACTTCACTATAATACTAAAATGAAATAAAGCTATTTGATCTCGTCAGCTCAACAAGCTAGCTTTGCAGAATTAGTTGAAAATAAATAATAAGTGGTAGCTATCTAGTATTTCAAAGGTTACTAAAATTACTAACATATATTTGATAATCCTTCATTAACACAACACAGTATTAAAACATTACCTTATTTAATATTAAGCTTAAATCTGTCTCTATGGATAAGAAGAGATGTGTGTTTCATTATATTGTTTCTGATTCAATTCCACTGTATGATGATTTGAGG
Source organism: Eledone cirrhosa (assembly GCA_964016885.1). Taxonomy (NCBI): domain Eukaryota; kingdom Metazoa; phylum Mollusca; class Cephalopoda; order Octopoda; family Eledonidae; genus Eledone; species Eledone cirrhosa. The sequence goes on along the minus strand of OZ024759.1, from coordinate 30,780,876 downwards.
GTTATTTTCAATCATAGCCTTGGTTTGATCACGGTCTTTAATAAAATTATATTGAAATTGAAATTTATCTAGATATCCATGAAGACGAGATAATTTGGGGTACTTCTATGGCGGTAATAGGATTGTTTCTTAATAGTTACTTTTGTAGGTTTCCAATACAAAGTAAACTAATCATATCATTTACAAAGACATGAGTAAATTGTAACAAAATAAACACAAAGGAAATTGGGATAAAATTACATAAATATATTGAAACACAAAGAGAGGAAAATAGCTATAATCACTGAAGGTATCACAGATATGTGTAACGAAAGAACTTTGAGAAATTATATTTATATTTATATTTTTAAGTGATGGTCAATCAATGATAAACATTGATTACCAACTAAATTATTTGTAAAAATATAAAGATATACTGAAGTGAAAACTAAATGAGACAGTGGGCGTGTTTTATTATTTTGGGGAATATTTGTGTTCAAATCCAATCGCGATTAGCTTTGCCTTTCATCCTTACGTAGTCGATAAAATGAAGTACCAGTAATGCACTTGGGCCGATTTCAACGACTTTCCCCATCCCCCAAATTGCTGGCCTTGTGCCTAAACCAAAAACCATTATTACTATTACTATTAAGGGCAGTGGAATGGCAGTAATCGGTAGAGCGTCGGACAATATGCTTTGTGAAGTAGAGTCATGGTCCTTTACACCCTGAGTTCAAATCCTGCTGTGGTTAGCTTTCTCTCTCATCTTTACGGGGTCGATAAATTAAAGTACCAGTAATGCACTGGAATCGATTTCATCGATCTTCCTCTCCCCCAAAAATTTATTGACCCTCTGTCTAAATCAGAAATCATAATTACCATACACACGTGTATCTTTAATTCACTGAATACAAAAAGTAGCAGGATTAAACAATAGCCCTCAAGCACCCGGATTTTTCTATTCGTTTATATGTTGATGTTTATGTTACCTTTCATTTGTAAAGAAAATATATAAGTTGTGTGGAGTGCGATGATTATAAATAATTACAGTTTCTCATAACAAGACCTAAATCGATATTAAATCAGCTAGCAGACATATTGTTGATTATTGATGAGTTTGTTCTTGTAAAACCAAATTATCGATGTCAGTTTGTATCCAATTTAGATTGTCTGCAAAGACACTTCAAAATAATTAATGACAGACGTCATCTTCTTTTACACTTCTCAAAAGAGTCCAATATTATTTATGCAGCGAACGTATCTAGACACATATACCCTCACATGACTTTGAAAATCATGTGAACCCGCTTTTTAGCAGAATGCGTGACAAATGCATCAGTCTCTTCAAGCCACGGCTTTGATAAACTTAAGACTTGTGACTTTAAATCAGGGAGATGGATCCTGTGAAAGCCTAGTGGTTCAAATATACGCTAATATAGCACACTAAATAAACATAAAACATTGTCTTAACAAGTGGGTCTCTCTCACTCTCCCCATCCCTCACTACTATAAGCAAAAGTGGTGCCGCGTGCTTGTTGCCCTGCAGCCCTGGCAGACAGAATAGAGAAGGTATCTCCCAGGAAGAGGGTGAGGGAAATGCCTTGGAAGAGCTATCCTGTTTGCGAGTTTTACACCTATCAGTAGCCAACTCTGTGTCGATGGTGGTGAGTAGGATGGTGATCTTAGGGCCAAGGACACCAGAATTCTTCACTGCTATGGGCTCGATCGCAAATTTGTCGGAAAGCGACTGATATTTGGTGAGTTTACCCTCCTCGACACGAAGTGCAGCAGAGCCTGGATTCGTCGGTGGCAGACTGCACCAGTTTGCCGCTGGAGAAAGTATCGCTGCATGTGGCATCCCAGATGAGGAGTTTATCACCGCAGAAAGGGAAGATGGTCATGCCATCGGGCCTTCTGTGGTCCCCAGGTCCAGTTCCGCCGGCTGGAGCTGGGGAGGGAAGCCTGCCTCATCCAAGCTTTGCTTTATGATTTCGTTGAGAGCAGCATAACGTGGAAGGCGGCCGGCTCTGCCAGCCTTGTTAGTCATAATATCTAGTTCATTACGGACATTATTGTGTTTGCGCTTGCATTTTCTGAATTGTGATAGAAAAGGTCTCTTCTCTAACTTTTCTAATATTCTTAGCGAAATATATAAATTCCACACATTTTGTAAGGTATTAGATGGACAATATCATTCAGAATGAGCTCAAGCCGTTTCGACGGCTAATTCTGTACAGACGGCTAATTCGAGTACAGAATTAGCCGCCGAAACGGCTTGAGCTCAGCCGTCGGGGTCTTACTTGTTCCTATTACCCACTCTACTACCCTAAGTATTGAGCACTTTGGTGCGTTATGGTCCACCTGGTTCCTTACCACATTTCCTTCGTTATATATATATATATATATATATATATATATATAAATTTGTGAAGGAACAGGGGCTGTGTTGTTGCTGGATAAAGTGTATTTATAAATAAGAGGAAAACACGAACGAGGGGTAGTTTCCCTTCATCAGTTGTCATCTGGAGATCATGGACATTTCTACGCATTAAAGACAAGATGTCTAGCTCCAGTGCGTCAAGAAATAAAGTAAGCTATTAGGGAAAAATTGAGAGAGGATAAATTATATATATATATATATATATATATATATATATATATATATATATATATATATATATATATATATATATGTGTGTGTGTGTGTGTGTATATATATATATACATATATATATATATAGGAACATAACAAGACCTAAATTACCCACTCTACTACCCTAAGTATTGAGTACTTTGGTGCGTTATGGTCCATCTGGTTCCTTACCACATTTCCTTCGTTATATATATATATATACATATATACACACACACACATATATATATATATATATATATATATATAACTATGACGGTGATGAATTTGTTTTGCGAGGTGTTCTGTTATTATTACAACAATATGACCCTCACCAAGTATAACAATATATACATATAAATATATATATATATATATATATATATATATATACATATAAATATATATATATATATATATATATATATATATATATATATATATATATATATATATAATTGGAAATTTAGTAATATCCAATCTCTGCGGTTTGCAAGTAAATTCGGCCTACTTATATGAAATGATGAGTTAGCAAAGCACTCGGTAAGTTAGGGCCTTAGACTAATAACATACGTTTAAATAGCTTTACAAATCGAACATTGTGGTAGGCAAATCTAATACACAATACTATACCAAAGTAACGATAGAGCTAACAGGTTGAGAAAAATACACACACACACATATATATATATATATATATATATGTATGCGTGTGCGTGTGTGTGTGTATTGTTATGTAGACACAAAATATCAGTCAAATACTGGATCAATATAATTCACTTTCCTCCTTCCCACAAATGTTCACTTTATTACGATGTGTCCATCCAATTTTATGCTAAATCAGTCTACGCATTTTTTACACAACTTTTCAATTCCACATGTCACGAATAATACCACTTCGGGTAAATATTTTCCCAATAATGGAAAGCTTTCACAAACGGAATTCTATCTAAAATCTTCTTTACTATGAGGCTTTCTTCTTATGTATTTATGTATCTATGCATTTTACTTTCTCTAGCTGACATATTTTGTGAACATAATGTACAAGGAATAATCTGCAATTCTTCCCTTCAAATGTATTCGGATCTGTTAGCAGAGTATTATAGACGGCTTTATGTGACAACCCGATCCATACCAAATGTTGCATGATGATCCTGTAACTCCCGATAGAGTGATAGAGCTGACGTATTGATATACGGCGTTTCTATGGCATTTAATTATAAACCTGGTAGAGCCCAATCCCCTTCAGGTTTAAATAGAGCATATTATTTTCTTCCAGAGAAGGAGAGAGAGAGACATAGAAAGAAAGATATATATATATATATATATATATATATGTATATATATATAATTGTTTTTATTTTAGGCACACGGCCAGCAAATTATCCAGTGCATTACTGGTACTTTATTTTATCGACCCCGCAAGGATGAAAGGCAAAGTTAACCTCGGCGGGATTTGAACTCAGATCATAAAGGGATGTAACTCTATGCTTCAAAGCATGGTGTCCGACTCTCTACCGATACTGCCAATCCACCGCCCTTATATTTTAAACCGATATATATATAAATATATATAAATATATATATATATATATATATAGAGAGAGAGATGGGAGTGTGTGTGAGAAAATGGAAATGAGAAAGAGATATTGAGGAAGAATCTACTGCAGGGTATTAGATTAGTACGGGATGAGGAGGAGTAGGAGGAGGAAAATGATGATGATGATGAGGAGGAGGAGGAGGAAGAGGAGCCGGAGGGGGAGGAGGAGGAGGAGGAGGAGGAGGAGGAGGAGGAAGAAGAGGGGACGGGGGAGGAGGATGAGGAAAATGATCATGATGGTGATGATGATGATGAGGAGGAGGAGGAAGAGGAGACGCAGGAGAAGGAGGGCGCGGAGAGAAGAGAAAACATGAAGCACGAGGGAGGAAAGCCCAAGGCTTGCAAGATACAACAACAAGAATCATTAAACATTTAGAGCCATCATGTCAGTACCCACAGAACTAATATACAATATTTCATATTTTTGATGGCAGTATAGTGGAGAAATATAGGAAAACTAAGACAAAATTGATAAATAAATAACCAAGAATACTTTCATTGTCTTCAATCGTGATTACGAATAGAATTCCAAACTATAAAGTTCGATAATATATTCCAGAAATAGAATTCTAGTCTTAAGTTTGGCTTAAGTGTTTAATAATAATAAAAAGCATAAATAGCAATAATGATTGGAATAGAAAAGATTTATCGATTAATTCTTTACCAACGGTTAATATATTTTTTATTGATAATAAATATGAAGAGGCAAAATATTCTTACATTTGAATGAACATTGAGGCTAAAATAAAAATAAAAAAAAATTAAAATAATAATAATAATAAATAAATAAATAAATAAATAAATAAATAAATAAATAAAAACTAAATAAATAAAAAATTAAAATAAAATAAAATAAAATAAAAATATGTGAAAACAACGAATCATACTCCAGTATGGTAAGGTACGTATTGCTGTTTCAATTTTACTTATGTCAGGTTTCTACAAAGAAACTTTCACTATCTATATATAAATTTGAGCGACTTCCTTCCGTCCGTCTGTCACAAATTGCGTGTGTGTGTGTGTGTGTGTGTGTGAGAGTGAGTGTGTGTGTGTATTTGCGTGAATGTATGTCAAAGGAAGGAAGGGGATGGTGAAAAAAAGTATAGCAAAATAACGGCCGGCGTTCGGTTTGCTACGCTGTGTGTGAGTGTAAACGTATGCGTGTGTGTGTGTTTAAGTGGATGTATGTCTTTGAGTGCGTATTTTTCTAATGTATGCATACACATACACTCACACACAAACACACACACACACACACACATACACACACACAAGCACACACACATATATATATATAGTAAAAATAGAAGCTTTTGCTGTATTTTTGACTAAAGAAATTTTAGCCTGATAGTGGCGTTTAGAACCCTCTAAGACAACGGAAAAAGATGAGTTTTGACGCACACACACACACACACACACACACACATATATATGTATATATATATACACATACACACACGCACACACACACACATATATATCTTTATCCTTGGTTCAATCGGCCTGTAACAACAGTATCTTTAAATCAATCAACCAATGACCTCCACCCATCCCAATCACCACCCACTCCTACCACCAGAAAATGTATAAATACCACCATATTACATCGACAGTCGGCTTTCCTGGTGATTTCTCCCGAATGAAACAGATCTAGTCCTGTAGAAGCCATTTCTATGTTAAATATATATATATAAATATGTCTAGGGCGGGTAAAATTCTTGAGATCCATGTACGAGATCTCTCCAGCCGTCTCTGTCCATCATCATCGCTGCCATGTCCTGCGTCTCCAAGAGACAAGTGTCTGTTCTTAGGGCATCAACATGTCCATGCGGGGGCTTCCACAGGAGCACTGAGTGCAGTGTCAACTCTGAATGTCGGTGAGCTTGTCCAGCTAATCTCAATCTCCTTTGTGCTACTGTTGAACTGACTTTTGGGAGGATCCTGTACAGCTCTGAGTTATTCATCCTCAGTGTACTCTGATTAATGTTCAGCGCAATCCTCAGCATTCTCCGTGTAGCACGCATCCACCATTTGAGTGAGGTTGTTGGTCAGTGGTCACGTCTCAGACCCGTACAGCAACGAATATATATATTTATAGGAAAAGAGTTAGGACCCCGACAGCTGAGCTCCGGCCGTTTCGACAGCTATATCCGAAAGTATATATATATACATACACAAACACACATACGCGTCAGTGTGTTGAAAGAAATTCTAGTGCTATTAAAAGGCCATTCTATGTTAGAGAGAAAATCTTTCGTTTCGGTGTAAATGCTAATGTTTATATCCTATATTTTATACGTAACATCTATTATTGATTCAGAAACTATATGTTCCATTCTGTGTCATGTAATGGAAGAAATGTTGATGTGATAAAGGGTTAATGAAAATTGATCAACATAAAACAACCAGCGTGTATTTAAATAAAACCTATAATTCTAGCATCTTCATAAGAATCATAACAATTTACTATTCATTTACTTTATATTATTGTCGACAGTATACCAATGACAAAAAATAGCCCGCCAAATAAACTGTCCGATTACGTACATATGACATTTTATGATCTATCCACTAACATTTATATTGCTCTACAATACAGGAGTTGAAAGCAGAATGCAAATGCATGGAATATCAACCAGATATATAAGACACTATATTAAATTGAGATATGGCTGCAGGCATGGTTGTGTTCATAAGATGTATGTTGTAATATCACGTGTTTCCGTGTTTCTGAAAGCACTTCTACTTATAGTAGTTAATGCAACTGGCATATCCTGCATCCTTGATTTAAACAATATTTTCTGCTGAGCATTTGTTAGATGGAAAAACATTGCATAAGCACTACAAATTTATTTATATATATATATATATATATATATATATATATATATATATATATAGGAACCAGTTAGACCCCGACAGCTGAGCTCAAGCCGTTTCGACGGCTAATTCTGGTCCAGAATTAACCGTCGAAACGGCTTGAGCTCAGCTGTCGGGGTCTTACTGGTTCCTATTACCCACTCTACTACCTCAAGTATTGAGTACTTTGGTGCGTTATGGTCCACCTGGTTCCTTACCACATTTCCTTCGTTATATATATATATATATATATATATATATATATATATATATATATATATATATATATATATATATATATATATATATATATATATATATATATATATATGTATATATATATATATATATGTATATATATATATATATATATATATATATATAATATATATATATATATGTATATATATATATATATATATATATATGTATATATATATATATATGTATATATATATATATATATATATATATGTATATATATATATATGTATATATATATATATATGTGTGTGTATATCTATATCTATATATACACACATATATATATGTATATATACATATATAAGTATATATATAAATATATATATATAAACCTGTTGAATTACACTTCTTGTTTTTAAATGACTCCAGAATAAACAAACCCACCTGTGCACTTCGTCGAGTGCTCTAACCTGCATATTGAAGTCGGTAAGCAACACATACATACTCATATATATATAAATATATATATATATGTATATATATATACATATAAAACAATGAAGGTGTGGTTATATAAGTTATACTTATATATATATATATATGTATATGTATATATATATATATATATATATATATATATATATATATATATATATATATATATATATATATATATATATATATATACGTATAACTTATATAACCGCACCTTCATTGTTTTATATGTATATATATATACATAATAATAATAATTGTTTCTACATTAGGCACAAGGCCAGCAATTACCCAGTGCATTACTGGTACTTTATTTTATCTACCTCTTAAGGATGAAAGGCAAAGTGAACCTCGGCGGGATTTGAACTCAGATCGTAAAGGGACGTAACTATGCTGCAAAGCATGGCGTCCGACCCTCTACCGATACTGCCAATAATGATACTATTTATAGTTATGTATATACTATAAACAACTATACACAAGATAGGTCAGTAATTTCTTACTACCTTATTACCAGTAAGAGAAATAGCTCAATGTAAGAACATCAGGTGTTTTACAGAGCAGGAATATAAATTACACAATTATCAAAGTTATGTTCAAATCATTTAATTGCTGACAATCGTTTCCTCCAAACTTTCGTTTGGAATAATCGGAGCATTATCAATGTTTGTACATATAATTAACCTCCTATTCAACTGAGAAATCATATAGATATATATATATATTGAAGTTGTGAGCAACAGTTTCGTATTTACAGGGTGTAATAATATATGTACAAACATTGATAATGCTCCGATGACTCCAAACGAAAGTTTGGAAGAAACGATTGTCAGCAATTAAATGACCTGAACATAACTTTGATAATTGTGTAATTTATATATATATACATATACATATGCATATATTCAAATATATACAAACATATGCATATATTCATATATATATATATGCATATATTTATATATAAATATATGCATATATTTATATATATATATATATCAATATATATATACATATGCATATATACATACATACATATATATATATATTTATACATCATACATATACATATATACATATATTCATACACATACATATGTATATATATATATATACATACATATTCATACATAGATATATATACAAACACACACACACAATACATATATATATATATATATATATATATATATATATATATATATATATATATATATATATATATATATATATATATATATATATATATATATATATACATACATATACATACATATATACCATTATCCAAAATATAAAAGTGAAGGTTACAAGCGCCTGTAATCAAGAGAACTACTTTCTTTGCTTTACATTTAGCCTATTGATATTGAACAGGCCAGAAAATTGTAAACCAGCGACTTTTCGTTACATTTTATTTTTCATAAATTTTAATACAACAAATATATGTACAGTTAGAAATGTTTTCCGTTCAAAAAATATATTCGTTATGATATAAAATATTTAATGTGATTATATATGTATATATATATATATATATATATATATATATATATATATATATATATATGTCTGTGTGTGTGTATGTGTATACATATATGTCAGTATATACATACATATATACATATATAAACTTACATATGTATATACATACGCACACACATATATATATACTCACACACACACACACATATATATATATATATATATGTATATATATATATACACATATATATATATACATACACACATTTATACATACATTCATACACACATACTTACATACATATATATATACATACACACATACATACATATACATAGAAAATGACATAGAGAGGGATAGAAAGAGAGAGAAAGAGAGAGAGAGAGAGAGAGAGAGAGAGAGAGAGAGAGAGAGAAAGAGAGAGAGACAGACTGAGAGAGACAGAGGTAGATATAGAGAGAGAGCAGGGGTGAGATTACATTCAATATTATATACCATATTCATATCATATCTATATTTTGAAGGCGACATATATCTACTTTCAGATTTATTTTTGATGTTTTGTATTAGAATTTACGAAAAATGAAATTAAAATAAAAAGAACTTCGTAGTTTACAATAACATCAACTGTAACTTCTAGATTCCAGCCAAATATATATTGTTATATTGTTATATGTGGGGAAGGTCTAGTACTGCCAAAGATAATACTTGTTTCTACTTTTGGCACAAGGCCAGTAATTACCCCAGTGTATTACTGGTACTTTATTGTAGCCAAGTATATAATTGTTTCTAGTGTTGGCACAAGGACAACATTTACCCCAGTATATTACTGGTACTTTATTGTAGCCAAGTATATAATTGTTTCTACTTTTGGCACAAGGACAGCATTTAATACAGTATATTACTGGTACTTTATTGTAGCCAAGTATATAATTGTTTCTACTTTTGGCACAAGGACAGCATTTACCTCAGTGTATTACTGGTACTTTATTGTAGCCAAATATATAATTGTTTCTACTTTTGGCACAGGGACAGCATTTACCCCAGCATATTACTGGTACTTTATTGTAGCCAAGTATATAATTGTTTCTACTTTTGGCACAAGAACAGCATTAACCCCAGTATATTACTGGTACTTTATTGTAGCCAAGTATATAATTGTTTCTACTTTTGGCACAAGGACAGCATTAACCCCAGTATATTACTGGTACTTTATTGTAGCCAAGTATATAATTGTTTCTACTTTTGGCACAAGGACAGCATTAACCCCAGTATATTACTGGTACTTTATTGTAGCCAAGTATATAATTGTTTCTACTTTTGGCACAAGGACAGCATTAACCCCAGTGTATTACTGGTACTTTATTGTAGCCAAGTATATAATTGTTTCTACTTTTGGCACAGGGACAGCATTTAATACAGTATATTACTGGTACTTTATTGTAGCCAAGTATATAATTGTTTCTACTTTTGGCACAAGGACAGCATTTACCCCAGTGTATTACTGGGACTTTATTGTAGCCAAATATATAATTGTTTCTACTTTTGGCACAAGGACAGCATTTACCCCAGTGTATTACTGGTACTTTATTTTATCGACCCCAAGGATGAAAGGCAAAGTTAATCTCCCGCGGGATTTGAACTCAGACCGTAAAGGGACGTAACTATGTTGCAAATCATGGCGTCCGACCCTCTACCGATACTACCAATTCACCACCTTCTTGCTAAAGATAATAATGGTTTCTTATATAGGCACAAGGCTAGCAATTTTGGGGGAGGAGAATATCGAGTAAATCGGCCCCAGTTCTTTACTGGTACTTTATTTTATCAATCCCGTAAGGTTGAAATGCAAAGTTGACCTCGGCAGGATTTGAACTCAGATCATAAAGGGCCGCAACTTATCTGAGCTATTTAACATAATTGTTTCTACTTTCGGCACAAGGGCAGCAATTATCCCAGTGCATTACTGGTACTTTATTTTATGAACCCCGTAAGGATGTAATGCAAAGTTAAGGATGAAATGCAAAGTTAACCTTGCCGAGATTTGAACTCAGATCAAAAAGGACCGTAACTCTATACTGCAAACATGGTGTCCGAACCTCTACCAATAGTGCCAATCCACCGGACTACCCAAACGTATAATAACATCGGCGAAACAGGGACTAGTTTTAATAACCCAATAGTTTGGACATAACTGAATCTTTCGGTGCACGACCAGCAGTTTGGGACCATGGAAAATGTTATAGCAATCCGGGTATCGTAATATCTTACCTGCACGAAGTCGCCTTCCTCACTGATTAACGAAAGTGTACACTTTGGCCAGCTGGGTTCGAATTTTAATAATTTGAACTTAGTTGTCCACTGAGTGAATTGGGGAAACAGCTGAAGCTATTTCTGTTCTATTCGACTTGCTTTGACTCATATATATATATATATATATATATATATATATATACAGTATTTTCCGTTGTGTTGTAATATAAATATTACACACAGTAGATTATCAGCTCACGTAGAGTTTGCTCGACGGTTCCATTTGTAGTTCCAAAAGTAATCCGGAGAAAAATAGAAAGATTTGAATGGATACAGTTTAGTTGAAAGGAATTTATTGACACGTATTTCTATAACAGTTACATAACCTAAAACAGCTATCTACAAACTTTTAGTTATGCAGACATTCAATATTTCAATGTTATTATTTACTGTCATTTCATCAGAATAATATTACTGATAATATCAATAATATATTCTATAAAAAATGTCAAAACAACAGATGGGAATCTAATTACTCACTGCCACCAAGAATTCTCACTGCTATCGAAAAACCACTCCTTCAACTATTCTTCTAACAACTTCACCCCTCCCTCCTAATATTCTCTATAAAAACTAAACAGGTCCTCAGTAATATTATTCTGATGAAATGACAGTAAATAATAACATTGAAATATTGAATGTCTGCATAACTAAAAGTTTGTAGATAGCTGTTTTAGGTTATGTAACTGTTATAGAAACACGTGTCAATAAATTCCTTTCAACTAAACTGTATCCATTCAAATCTTTCTATATATATATATATATATATATATATATATATATATATATATATAACGAAGGAAATGTGGTAAGGAACCAGGTGGACCATAACGCACCAAAGTACTCAATACTTGAGGTAGTAGAGTGGGTAATAGGAACCAGTAAGACCCCGACAGCTGAGCTCAAGCCGTTTCGACGGCTAATTCAGTCCAGAATTAGCCGTCGAAACGGCTTGAGCTCAGCTGTCGGGGTCTTACTGGTTCCTATATATATATATATAAATATATATATCAAAATAAAATTAATTCAATCGTATTATACCATAAACAGCTCAATGCTTATGCAGACTAAATACATCATTTTACTGAGCTTCATTTATAGAAAGTATAATTATGTATAGTAATATAGATTATATGAAGAGCATAGCAGACTAAGCAAAGAATATATCTAAAGAGAAACATATTTTTATTTACAAGGTGCTTATATATATATATATATATATATATATATATATATATATATATATATATATATATATATATATATATATATATATATATATATATATAGTATATATATATAATATATATATATTTATATATATATGCATATATATATATATATATATATAAATATTCATATTGATTGATATAACAGAGTACATGTGTGTGTCGTTGTGTAAATATGTGTGCATGTGTCGTTGTATATATATAAGTATGTGTGTTTCTGTGCGTATCTTTGTGGCGTATTCAGCGAGCGAGGTGTAAAGAAACAATAAGATGTACGCTTAGAGGATGGAGTTTGCTAGGCAAGAAATAAATAACACATGACTGGAAGATATAACAAGATCTATACGTGTTTTATGGTATAGAAATGTCTTTAGTTTGTAATCCACAGGAGAACTTATATAACTGCAAAGTGTGTGTGTGTATATTTTTATACATGACAACCATTGATAAAGATCTTTCCCGCGTGAATCCTGACTAAAATTCCAATTCTTAATTAATACCGGCTTAGCAAAATAGCTACCAAAGTATATGTTTTAATACCTTTCATATGGATATTACACAGCAAGTAGAAATAGAAAGGTGTGTAGCGGATCACTATTGGTTTCGACGATCAGTAATTGAACTGTTCGATGAACGAAACAGCCCGATCGGGATAGTACGTGTGTAAGTGGCTGAGTATTTTACAGACACTTGAAAACAGATGTAATTCACAAGGAGATTCAGTAAGAAACTGGATGAAAAGGTTAGTCATTTGAATTACAAATACAACTCAATTTAGTCAGCTACGTGAAATAGAAATATAGTATCTTCCACAAGAACACAAGGTCCCGACGGCACTCGAACTCACCACCATACGATCGTGGGGCTTAAACCCTAACCACTAAGCCAGGTAACTTCAAAAATTGGACTAAGTCTCTGAAGTGATGTAGTGAAATAATAGAAATCCTTTTATCGCCATCTAAAGTGTGTACACCTCTATTGGGAGACACCCTGTGTGTATTTCAATAATGGTTTCTGATTTAGGCACAAGGCCAAGAATTTTGCGGAAGAGGAATGTCAAATAGATACAAAACCAGTGCATTACTGGTACTTTATTTTATTGACCACATAAGGAAGAAAAGTAAAGCTAAACTCGCCGGGATTTGAACACAGAACGTAAACGGAAATAAAATTTATGTTGCAAAGCATGGTGTCCGGCTCTTCCGATGCTGCCAACCCACCACCCTTGCGCAAAATAATAATGATAAGGATTTGTAACTTGATTACAACAATGTTTTATGGATCCCAGAAAGATGAAAGCCTAATTTGAATACCGCCATTCCATTTTAAAGATTGAATATTATAAATATATAAATATAGCGAGGGAAAATCAATGAAAATACACAGAAAAAATTTGTGACGAAAGAACTTTGAGAAATTATATTTATATTTGTATTTTTCAATGTTGGTCAATCAATGATGAAGATTGATTGTCAGCTAAATTATTTATAAAGATATAAAGGTATACTGAAGCGAAAACCAGACCAAACACCAAATATTATATTTTATCCGATGAAGGCACACTAAAATTTTGCGTCCTTGAAATACGTATGATACAATGAATATGGTATTATATAAGATATTTTCCATTTATTAATATTGTTAATATTAATAATACCCTCCCCCTCAAAACAAAATCTGTAGAGTGCTTTAAATCTGTTATGAAATTAACCTTGTTGAATGATAATCAACAAAACCATATAATTCATTGTTTTTATATATATATATATGTATATATTTGTTTGTGTGTGTCTGTATATATATATATATATGCATGCATAGATAAAATGAGATCACCTGTAAACCATTGAATTAATAAGCATCGCAGAAAACTTGAAGATGAAATTGAAGAGAATGCTTTGTTAAATTTTAAGTAGCGTATTTACAGGTTTCAAGATAATGAGGGAAAAAAGGCCCAAAAGGTTGTCGTTCGTCGACTAAAACCCACCCAAATAATTCTTTTTTCAAATATATTGATTCTTGTTAATGCTTCTTCGCTCAAGCAATAATGATGTCATTTTTCTGTATGAAAATAAAAATCAACACAATGGAAAACCATATAATTTGAGAGAAAAACCCTCAACTAGCTACACCCACACCACTACCACCAGTATTAATACCAAGACCACCATGTTGTATTTACCCTAGAGGTATTGGAAATACCGAATATGTGCTCGCACTGTTTGCATTCTATGCAATTATTACCAGTAATATAGAGGATGCATCTTAGCTAAATTAATTTACGTTTTATGCTCCACGTGTGTAGCCTTACTAATGTCACAGAATTTCATTCGGATGCCGTTTCTCGCTGTTAAAGGGTTTATATCGTCTCTTAAACTTATTAAAATTTTAAATTTACCCTCAAAGATACACTACATATTGAATGTGACTTTGAGCAATTGGATCGTTATCTGCAACATAAGGCAAAAACCTAAATAACCCGAAACCCTAGTAATTTCCAGTGGTTGACGGATGAGTTGGGACTGTCCGCCTTTCCGTTGTTTTTTCCATTGTCCTGGTCCAATGTGACCCCTATTTTGAATTCATATTGAATTCATATAAGAATACAACAATCTTTCCTCACATAAAAAAAGTATATATATATATATATTAGAAAGTGAGGTTTTTTTTACAAAATGAAAAATAACCGAGGTGTCCTACACGAGTGAAAGTATAAAGAAAAAGAGATGAAATCAAAAATGCAACTGAAGTCTTATTTTTTTTTTAAATATATATATTTAAAAAAAAAATAAGACTTCAGTTGCATTTTCGATTTCATCTCTTTTTCTTTATATATATATATATATATATATATATATATATATATATATATATATATATATATATATATATATATATATATATATATATATATATTTATATATGCATTTATATATACGTCTGCTGATGTACTATATATATGTATTTTATAAATATATATATATATATCTATATATACTTTTTTATGTGAGGAAAGACTGTGCACTGAGTCAATTCCACTCTCTGAGCGACAGTAGCTATAATCGGTGATTACTGAGCAGCAGGTTTTGTGTCGGAGTTATCCCAGTTTCCTTAGTTGCCTTCCCCTAGAAGAATACCCTGACAAAGGCTAGGGGTCCTTCACTCCTAGTGGTTTAACCACGCGACCGGGTATCCTGCCTCGTACATATGTACATATATACAAACATATATACGAGGGTTATCTGAAAAGCTCATAGGCTGACCAAGATACTCTCATGGATTGATCAAATATGGTTTATTTTTCAACTGACCTCGTATGTATATGGATATATACGTATATATGTCTCTCTGTTTACGTATATATATATATGCATACATATACGTACGTATGTAAATAAATAAATAAACGTATATATATATATATATATATATATATATATATATATATATATATATATATATATATATATATATATATATATATATATATATATATATATATATATATATATATATATATATATAATGCCTAGAAATGTCTCCAGCAGACAATTGATGAAGAGAAACTTTCCCTGTTCGTGACTTCCTCTGATTTATAAACACACTTTATCCAGCAACTACACACTTTCTTCACAATATATATATATATATAAAGGCTGAGATTCAGTATCTACACTGCATATCAAAAGAAATAATGTAGTTCTTATTTTTTCGTAATAAGATACATCAAATTTGGTGTTCATTTATTTTCTGAAATATATTGTTCAATACGCTCATAGATATTCATTTCCATGTAAATCCATACGGACTTCCATTGAACAAACAAATGAAAACATATATCAAATCTATTTCTATACAAATATCATATAAACGTCCAATTTGAAATTTTAAATATAATAATTTTCCCCCGTTTGTTTTGAATTTATTTCTTCAACATTTGTTTTAAGGTATTTCAGCAAAATCTCGTATTAAATTGAGCTTGACAATTCAGAAGTGTTAAACAAGAAAATCTACGTATGTCAAATTTGTTTATTTGTTATAAATATAAATTTTCTCGCGTCTTTAACACATTCTGTATATCAAGATATCGAGATACTTCATATTTCATCATATTTGTCTACAATTTATTTTTCCAAAAATTTCTATTGTCTTCTTATTTCTATAACCCGACAATATTTAAATTGTCATGAATGTAATTAATACATATAATATAATTTTAATATCTTATTTCTCTTAAATCCGGTGAATATTTTTTAATTTCATATGGGAGAAAACATTTTCGTAAAGATATAATTTCTGAATACAATGCCTTCGCCCGCCATGTTTCTAGTGTAATTACTTATATAGCACATACATGGAAATGTTCCCATTGTTACACAAGCCTTCTTTATCACACCTTTCAGCAAAATGCAAATTAAACTCGTCACATGTTATGAAAATACATACGCAGATTATTCATACGGAAAAAAATCTGTTTGCGATTATGAACGACCATAATACACTGTGTACACGAATATATATATCTATATATCTATCTATCTATCTATCTATATATATATATATATATATATATATATATACTCTTGTATATATATATATATATATATATATATATATATATATATATATATATATATATATATATATATATATATATATATATATATATATATACACTCTTGTATATATATATATACTATCCGGATGGCTTCCAAAAATAATGGTTGCATTTTAATAGGGTACGTCAAAGCTTATTTGTAAAACTGTTATATATTGTATTTTGTCTGATGAAGCCATACCATAATTTAATTTGGTATCCCTGAAATATGTATAATGAAATAAATATGGTTTCCATTTATTAATAACGTATATATATATATATATATATATATATATATATATACAACAGAAGTCGGACGAGCTTTTGATCCTAGAATCCGGCCAGATCGATACAGATCGAACCTTGAGCTGATCAATAGCGAAATGCGCGTCACCATATATATATGTATGTATGTATGTATGTATATATATATATAGAGAGAGAGAGAGAGGGAGAGAGAGATAAAGAGAGAGAGAGAGAGAGAGAGAGAGAGAGAGAGAGAGAGAGAGAGAGAGAGAGAAATGGCTTCTTGAACCCGGGATACACACACTCACACACACACACATATATATATGTATATATATATACATATATATATATATATATATATAGGAACCAGTAAGACCCCGACAGCTGAGCTCAAGCCGTTTCGACGGCTAATTCTGGACTCAGAATTAGCCGTCGAAACGGCTTGAGCTCAGCTGTCGGGGTCTTACTGGTTCCTATTACCCACTCTACTACCTCAAGTATTGAGTACTTTGGTGCGTTATGGTCCACCTGGTTCCTTACCACATTTCCTTCGTTATATATATATATATATATATATATATATATATATATATATATATATATATATATAGCCTAGCCTATGTTATCTAAACAAAAACTGACAATTTCAATCCAGCAACTTTTTATTTCATGTCTTAAAATACAAGTTTCAAACCGACAATGAGGACAATTCTTAAACAAACATGCGATAAAACCTAACAAGTGAACAATGATGAAAGAAACAGATCGATAGTCGTCACCATTTCCTTGTCACAGAAGCTATCTAATAAAATCTTATGCCATTTAGCAAACTTAACACGTCAACGACACATTGCATAACAAACTTTGTTGATTATGGTTTCAGTATTGATTTCACTGGCGTCCATTGTGAAATGTTGGTCAATGTTGACGAACGATCTTCAAGTTTATTTTCTTCTTCTTCTTCTTCTTCTTCTTCTCCTCCGCCTCCTCCTCCTCCTACTTCTCCTTCTCCTTCTTCTTCATATCCTCCTCCTCCTCCTCCTTCTTCTTCTCCTCCTCCTACTTCTCATCCTCCTTCTTCTTCATATCCTCCTCCTCCTTCTTCTTCTTCTTCTTCTTCTTCTTCTTCTTCTTCTTCTTCTTCTTCTTCTTCTTCTCCTCCTCCTTCTTCTCAACACCATCATCATGTTTCTCCTTCACCCTCACATCATCCTCTTTCTTCTCTCATATCTTCAAATTTCTTCTATTTTTTCGTCGTCTTTTCTTCATTGTATTCCTCTTTCTTCTCTTTGTTCTTCTTCTAATCTCCTTCTACACTTCTTTTTGTTTTTCGTCTCCACCTTCTTCTCTTTCTTCCTCTCAACCTCTTCTTCTTTTCCTTTTTCTTCAGCTTCTTC
>OZ024759.1:30754336-30756836 GCA_964016885.1 Eledone cirrhosa | reverse complement strand
CACATGAAGACTCAATCAATCTTATAAGGTTTATCTCATATTAATTCCTTCACTGTGTGTGTTTTGTTAGTCTTAAGAACATCAAATTTGTTTTCGTTGCTAGTTGTAAACATATCTAGTTTGTTTTGAATTTATAATTAGTCGACCAAAAGCTGAGATTTTGTATGCATTAATGCAGTGTATGATTTCACTTAAAAGCTCTGGAGTTTGTAAAGAAATGTTCATTGTGCTGAATAATTTAACAAATGCAGATCCCATGTTAATATTTATGGCAGCTATTATAATCAGTACATGTATGTACCTATGTATGTATATGTAAATGTATATATATATGTCTGTGTTTATGTGCGTGTGTGTATGCGTGTATACATATATATGTGTATATATATATACGTGTGTATATATATGTGTACGTATATATATATATATATATATATATATATATATAAATACATACATACATATATACATATATATATATATATATATACATACATACATATATACATATATACATACATACATGCATACATACATGCGTATGTTTGTACTATGTGTACTAAATGTCACGTTCATTATCCTTGGTGCATCATTTATACTCTTAGTACAGTTGCTACAAAACAACATTCAATATTATCAGAGGGAAATATATATTTAAATCATATATAATAGTCCATTGGTCAGAGTTAAAACTTCGTAAAAACACATGGACGACTATTCTCTATCTCATTTGTTTTTCATAGGAAACCAAAAAACTATCAGTTAACTGGTGTAGAGATACAAACCACGAAGTTTATTTACAAGGAACATAGCTCAGAAAAATAAAAGAAATTCAGTGTTTAGCGAACCAACAGAGAGTATAAAATATAACAAAAGAGGAAACACGGTGATAATCACTGAAGTTGCCAGAGGAAAATGTGTGACGAAAGAACTCTGAGAGATTATATTTATATTGATATTTTCAACTGTTGGTCAATCAACGATAAATATTGAGTACCAGCTAAATTAATTATAGAAATAAAAAAAAAACATATATACTGAAAATGAATCAAGAACCCAACCAAACAGTGAGTATGTTTTACAAATTTACTTTGTTTGACAATATTAGAACAACATAACCATCTACAAATATAACAATATTTGTTACCAATATCAAAAACCTTGCAAAACAAATATGTCGCTGCCATAACAAAAGAATGTTTCGCAAAATCGATATCCTTCGAAATAATATAATGCGCAACATATTGAAATAAACTTCTCCAGATATCTTCTTGGGATTATAGCATGTGGATTAAAATGTCAAAACAAAAGTGAGACAGGGGGACGGAGGGGTATAACAGAGGAGTAAATAAAAGTCAAAGAAATAGAGAAAATTTCACAGCTATTATTTTTTACTTTGACAAACGCAGGTGTGGAAAGAATAACACTTTAATGTAGCCAGTAGCTCTATATTGCTGTGAGTCATGAACTGTAAAGGCATCTGACTTGAAACTACTGAGTGTATTTGAAACCTTATGCTATATGTGTGTACACTTAGAATTAGCTGGACAGCTCACAGAACAAATTAATCTGTCCTAAAAGAGATTAGTGCCAATCAACAGTTGGTTGAAACAGTAAGGAAAAGGAGGCTTCAGTATTTTTGTCATGTCATCAGGGCCGAATATTTGACTACCCACATTCTTGAGGTACGAATACACGGGGAAAGAGGCAGGGGACGGCAGAAAAAGAGATGGACAAGTAATATTAAGGAATGGAGAGGGTGGAGTTTGGTGGAATGTACAGCAATAGCAAGATACAGGAAAAGATGGAGACTGCTGGTCCATAGGTCCATGACCCCTGACCCTCAGATATGAGGATGGGGTGAGAAAGACATGTGTGTATATATGGGTGTGTATATGTATGTATACATGTGTGTATGTGTGAATGTATGAATACATGTGTAAATGTGTGAATGTATGTACCTGTGTGTATGTGTGAATGTATGTATACCTGTGTAAATGTGTGAATGTATGTATACATGTGTGTATGTGTGAATGTATGTATACATG
This sequence comes from Eledone cirrhosa, assembly GCA_964016885.1. Classification (NCBI taxonomy): domain Eukaryota; kingdom Metazoa; phylum Mollusca; class Cephalopoda; order Octopoda; family Eledonidae; genus Eledone; species Eledone cirrhosa. The sequence goes on along the minus strand of OZ024759.1, from coordinate 30,754,788 downwards.
TGTAAATGTGTGAATGTATGAATACTTGTGTAAATGTGTGAATGTATATATACCTGTGTGTATGTGTGAATGTATGTATACCTGTGTGTATGTGTGAATGTATGTATACATGTGTGTATGTGTGAATGTATGTATACCTGTGTGTATGTGTGAATGTATGTATACATGTGTAAATGTGTGAATGTATGAATACTTGTGTAAATGTGTGAATGTATATATACCTGTGTGTATGTGTGAATGTATGTATACCTGTGTGTATGTGTGAATGTATGTATACCTGTGTAAATGTGTGAATGTATGTACCTGTGTGTATGTGTGAATGTATGTATACCTGTGTAAATGTGTGAATGTATGTATACATGTGTGTATGTGTGAATGTATGTATACATGTGTAAATGTGTGAATGTATGAATACTTGTGTAAATGTGTGAATGTATATATACCTGTGTGTA
>OZ024759.1:30741836-30746836 GCA_964016885.1 Eledone cirrhosa | reverse complement strand
ATATATATATATATATATATATATATATTAGTATGTACATAGCTAGTCACATAAATACATACATGTATAACACATACATACACACACATATATATATATTTATATATATATATATATGTGTCTTTGTGTTTTATACATGTATGTATTTATGTGACTAGCTATGTACATACAAATACATACATAGACAGGAACATACATACACATATACATATATAGTAACATGCATAGATACATACAAATATGCATGCATACATACAAAAACAGCTATTCATACATGCATAATTACATACACACATGTATACATATAGTTATATATAGAGAGATACATACATACGAACATACATACACAAACATTCATAATTACACTCATATATAGTTATATATAATTATATATATGTGTATTTATGTAAGTATAAATGTATTTATATATGTGTATGTGTGTGTATATATTTATGTAAGTATATATATGTATGTATGTTTGTATGTATACAGAATTTCCATAATCTATAGTTATGGAAAATACATCAATTTTACGTGTATGAGTGTAGGTGTATGTATATATGTATGTATGTATGTATGTATGTATGTATGTATGTATGTATGCATGTATATTTGTACGTATGTGTATATATTTGTGTCGATACATGTATGCTTAAATGCATGTATGTATTTATACATGTATGCTTAAATACGTGTTTATATATGTATACTTAAATACATGTGTTTATATGCTTAAATAAATGTTTATATATACATATATATATATACACACATATATATATATGTGTTAAAATATATGTATGAGTTTATATATAAGCTTAAATAGATGTGTTATATATATATATATATATAACATCTATTTAAGCTTATATATACATATATTTTACTCATACATATATTTTAGCACACATATATATATATGTGTGTATATATATATGTATATATAAACACATCTATATGCATACTTAAATACATGTATGTGTTTATATGTTTCATGTTTATATGTTTATATGTTTATGTTTCATAAATAATATTTTTCTTCTTTCAAACAAATATTATTTAAAACATTTTCTTCCTATATTTTTAATTCTTATTTTATGTTTAATGTTTAGATTTCTTTAATATTTTCATTATCTGCAAGTTTGCTGCACAAGATTAATCTTCCTCGTCATCATTTTCAGCAACCATTATTGCTTAGTCACGTTTGTATTGGAAAATATCTCGTTTATACCACCAAGACATACTTCCTATTTTATCATCGCTTATTTCACCATTGAATTTTCTTTGTTACTTTTTAAAAATTTTCATTTTGTATAAAAATAAATACTCTATGCGTTATAATGATTACAGATTCGCAATTTATTTTTCATTATCTGTGTATTAATATGTTTCTTTCATACATATAATTTAGAAAGCTTAAGGTAATTTTATTCTTAAATCATTTTAGATGAATTGCAAAAGAATTTAGATACTCAAATGTTTTTCGGATATGAAAGAATTTTCCTATTATTGCTCGGCATCTTTTGATAGGAAATGTTTTTTTGTTTGTTTGCAAACGAAATAGGAAAAACCTATTTCTAGTATGTATTTTAATGTTTTTCTTTTTGTTTGTTTGTTTCATAATTTTTATACACAGTTACACTCCATCAAGTGTATCGATACATTTAAATATTTATAAATTAGAACATATTTGGGGTTTCCCACCTTAAGTATTTATGCAAATTTCTATAATATTATTAAAAAAACATTCCAATAGGAAAATATATATAAAACTGTTGATGTGGTTCTAATCAAAAGTTGTTTCGCAGAATTTATACGCATCGCGAATAAACTGTGATTCAGAATTAACTAGAAACATTACACGGTTAGTTTTTTAAGGGCAAAAGCAATGATTCGGGTTCATATGTGGAGTTATGTTATGCAATGTGGTTAAGGAGTTTAGCTTATGAACCATATCATTCTGTGTTCGATCACAATGTATAGAATATTGGTTAAATGCTTTTTACTATAACCTCATCCAGAACAAGACAATTTGAGTAGAATTTAGTCGAAAGAATGTATAACAAATCCCGTCACCCACATAAATATCAACAAAATCACACACCTACACTCGCTAAGACTTTATTTTAGGGAGTTTAGCTCACGACCATAAAGTTGTGGTGGGGTTAATAACGTTGTTAGAACTCGCTGCGTCCTTGGAAGGTCGCAGCGAGATTCGACAGTGTAACCCCTAGTTTTTATGGTAGCTGATCACTGCCCAAGGTATCCCCAGTGAAAGTCCGTCCGGGTTACAGAGACATTTACATTTGTTTGTGCATAGAAAAATAAGAAAAAACAGAAGTCAGGTAAAGCCCTCTCTACACCTGACTTCTGTTATTTTTATTGATCTATGCACACACACACACGTACACACACACACACACACACACACACATATATATATATATGTCTACAGATTGATTTTTCTCAGTTCTAGAATATTCTTTAAAAGGGTGGAAGCAGAGATTCTTTGCTTAAATTTTAATTTGTACAAATAATAAATATTTGCTCCATGGGTTATATATATATATATATATATATATATATATATATATATATATAATCCTTATCGAACCCTCTTCGGATTTCAGTCTTCGTAATTATTATTAATTATAATATATATATATATATATCCACCAGAGCTCCGACGAGCTTTTGATTCCAGAGTCGCGCCAGATCGATATAGATCGAACCTTGAGCTGATCAATGGCGAAACGCACGTCACCATTCAGTAAACGTAATTAAGACATAACAAATCGTCCTTATTTTTATTATTATTATTATTATTATTATTATTATTATTGTTATTACTCTTTGAGTCTCAGTCATTGATGTTAGTTAACTGGAAAGTTTGTTGAGATGAATATCAAGCCACTACCTGCAGTCTCAGATATTCAGGACGTATCGGAGGGTTCTTGCTGTTCCCAGCAAGCATGCCTTTTGAAGCGTTCCAAAAAATATTATTATTATTATTATTATTATTATTATTATTTTATATATATATATATATATATTGTGCACGTTTCAAATAATACTAATATGGATTAAATGATATTAATTTACATTAAAAAAAATTGATGTAATTATGTTAATGTAAACTTAAATAAATAATTTAGTTAAATATCAAATAATCTAGAATACCAGATTATTTATGTAATAAATAAATGATTATATATACAATATTCGCTAAATAATTAATTGATTAATATCCAATATTGGCAAAATAATTAAGTATAAAATATTTAATTAATTAAATATCCAAGTTTCGCAAAATAATTAATTATAAAATATTTAATTGATTAAATATCCAATGTACGCAAAATAATTAATTCCCATCGAAGATATATTAAATGAAATTGGTTTCTTTTTTTCTATGTTCAATATTTCATTTCTCAAGACTAGTAAATTTGCGGGAAGGGTAAATCCCTCCCAGGTTTAACTCGGATATTAATTTAGCGAACCGACAATGATATAAGGCGAGCAAAGACTCTAAAGAGTCAGAACACATTCAGAAATCGCATTTTATACAAGCGTCTAACAACTGTCTCAGGCCTGAAGGATCATAAGGCCGGTATTTATTTCAGTTTCCGTGGCGTTAAGTGACTGAGAGTACACGACTTCTTATACGTTATGGCTCAAATACCAGCTTCATAATGAGGATTGAGTCCTAGGTACAATTCTATTGAGTGGCAGCAATAATTCGTATTTATCATATCAGTGAATTTACGCATCCTATAAACTGTGACGGCAATGTAAAAAGTCAGTGTCATAAAACAATTTCCTAACCTGAATCTCCCTGAGAATTACTCTCAGGTATTGAACAACCGACCCTCCAACCGCTCATTAACTTTTCAGATGTTTTCCGACCTCCACAGCTTTTATTCCACCCGGCTTATTAGGTTTTGTTACTCTATAACCGGTGAAATTTTATTGTAATTGATTCATATTGATACAACAGCTAGAGAATCTAATAATAATTTTATCTTATATTAAAAAGAAAACCGCATTATATCTGACAAAAACAGAACGTTGCAAGAAATTCCATATTTAGGGACGAACACAATTCAATTACCGATACCAACCACCCCATCCCAATCTCGCTTATAGGAATTTAATCAAATGTCCAACGCCTACCGTTATTCCAACCCCACTCTATTATTTGACACCCGAGTGTACATATACAGGATTGCACAGATAATAAACATAACCACAAGAATATGGTACGAACGTGGAAGAGCCAAACTCCCATTGTCATCGCCTCCATCTTTCTCGCCCTCCCCATCTCTCTGTATGGTGAGAAAATGGGGTCCCACGTGCTGGCCTCCCCACAGCCCCGGCGGACAGAATGGAGAAGGCGTTTCCCCGGAGGATGGATTGTAAGCGAGATGAGCGGGAAAGTATGTGAATAAAACATGTGTTTCAGAGGCTGTGGTTGTTGTTGTTGGTGGTGGTGGTGGGGATGGTGGTGTGGCATTCTAAGGCAATTAATGTACGTTAATTACAAAACAATGGTTTTCTGTTGATCGTATAACTGAAAAAAAAAATAACTCATCTTCGACACAGACGGAAACCCATTTCAATTCTTGTAATAAGAGATAAATTATTTCTTCCTTTTGTGCATCGCTGAATAAATTCAATGAATATACTAAGAAATACAAAAGTATTTAAATTTAATAAAAAATAAATTTTTAAAATATAATTTCTAATGAAATAATTGTAATTCATAATTCAATAAAATTCAATAAAAGTATTTGTTTAAAATACCATTGCATTTGCATTTTCTATAGATAATTTACTGCTGACGGACATTCCAAATGGATTTATTCAATTCAGGATTAATCTTTTTCAACGGATATTTTATTTTAAGATATAATTTTAAGAACGACAACCTACTTCCTTTTATGTTCTCGTGCTACGCTAGTGTTTCACATATGAGATAATTAATGATTTCTTATATAGGA
>OZ024759.1:30729336-30731836 GCA_964016885.1 Eledone cirrhosa | reverse complement strand
TGCTAGAGTGTCGGACAACATGCTTTATGGCATAGAGTTACGCTCCTTTACAATGTGAGTTCATATCCTGCTGAAGTTAGCTTTGCCTTTCATCCTTATTGGGTCGATAAAATAAAGTACCAGTAATGTACTGGGGTCGATTGAATCGAATTGCCCCTCCTCTCAAATGTTTGGTCTTGTGTCAAAATCAGAAATAATTGAGAGCTGGAGGGAAGGAGAGAGAGAGAGAGAGAGAGAGAGAGAGAGAGAGAGAGAGAGAGAGTTAGTGACAAAGAGAGAGAGAGACAGTGATAAAGAGGGAGAGACGGAGAGAGAGAGAGAGAGAGAGAGATAGAGACAGTGATAAACAGAGAGAGACGGAGAGAGAGAGTGAGAGAGAGTGAGAGAGAGAGAGAGAGAGACAAAGACAGACATTCCTCTCTGGCCCAAAATTGCTGGCCTCGTGCCTAAATCAGAAACCAATATTTGGGCTTCTTGACGGTACAATTGGTAAGATCCGAACCATTGATAATGGCGCTGGTAACATGAAGAATCTTCCTCATCATTTCACAACTACCAATGCAACTGGAAGGGAAGAATGCTGTGAGTTATCTCACCTGGTGCTCTAGTAATTTTCATGGGAATTGAGCAATAAAGCATCTAGCTGATATAATGAATCAATGAGTTGGTATTCATAGCTGGTTTAATTTCACATCATTAATATATATAGTGGATTGGCAGTATCAGTAGAGGGTCGGACGCTATGCTTTGACGTATAGAGTTAGGGCTCTTGCCATTCTGAGTTCGAATCCCTCCGAGGTTAACTTTGCCTTTCATCCTTACGGGGTCGATAAAATAAAGTACCAGTAATGTAGTGGTTAATTACTGGCCTTGTGCCAAACGTAGAAACAATTAATATATATAGTGGATTGGCAGTATCAGTAGAGGGTCGGACGCTATGCTTTGACGTATAGAGTTACGGCCCTTGCCATTCTGAGTTCAAATCCCTCCGAGGTTAACTTTGCCTTTTATCCTTACGGGGTCGATAAAATAAAGTACCAGTAATGCACTGGGTAATTGCTGGCCTTGTGCCAAAAGTAGAAACAATTATTAAATATAACTCTCCAAGCATCGGTCGTTCTCAAATATCTATTTGGATTTTGTCATCACAAAATGGATGGTATGAATGTACGTGAAAATGAGAAACAATAAAAGGTAATTGACATATCTGATACTTTAAAATGACAAATATATATATAAATATACGAACTGTAGAACTTAAAGCAATCCATCGATGATACACCAAGAAGATTGCATGATTGAAAGAAACGAGCTACTGATAGAGGTTAAAGAAATTAAAGCTTTACTCCCTGGAGTGGAGAAGGGAGAGATATGCAGTGATATATATATGGACGATCCTGGAAGGGTTACCACCAAACTCCGGCATTGTAGGCAGGACCAGCTCACGAACAGGACGTCACTGTGTAGTACTAAAGTTCCCACCCGTCAGATCGAGAATAAGGACCATACTGCGCAATAGCCTGGGGGTTCAAGGGGCCCCAGATTTTTAATAGGCTGCCAAAAAATTTGTGAGATATATATGGTGTGCATGTAGATGTTTTAAGAGACACCTCGACCTTCTTCTGACCAAGATCCCAGATGAACCGACAGCACGAGGTGAAGCTCAAATCTGAGCAGCAGCAACAAACTCATTTTTGTACCAATGGCCAACCAGGGAAGGGTGGCTGTAGAAAGTGTAGCATCGGTGGCGATGCTCCAGCATGGCCTCAGTCTCTCGGCTGGAATGCAAATATATAAATAAGTAAAAAATATATATATATATATATCAGTCGACGCATAAGATCCCAGGCCTAATTCGCTTAACGAGTGGGGTGAAGCACGTCAAATCATATCTAGGTCTTTCCAATTTCTAATACTATCGACCAGTCGCTAATCCAGGCAGAAGGAGCAACGTGAAATAAAGTGTCTTGCCCAACGACTTAACGCATCGCCCGGTTCGGGAATGGAACACACAACCTCACCATATCAAATCCAATTTTCTAACCACTTAGCATTGCGCCTTCACATATACATATATATGAATCCAATTCCAATTCTCACTGTCTCCGACTCTCTCGCTCGCACCATCTCTAACTATCATGTGCAAATGGAAGCCTACGTACACGCTGCCCATTGGCCCCGGTGGGCAGAATATAGAAGGCGCTTCCCAGGAGTATAGCGAGAGAGATGCGTGGAAGAGCCATTCCAGCTCTCGGAAGCTTTACACCTGCGTGTAGTCAACTCCGTGCCGATGGTGGTGAGTAGGTAGATGGCCCTAGGGCCAAGGAAACCAGAAGCATATTGTTTTGGCATTTTTTTTTTTTGGGGGGGGGGGGGTATTTTTTCTGTGTGTGTCTCTCTCTCTCTCTCTCTCTCTCTCTCTCTCTCACTCACACTCTCTCTATATATATCACCATTCCAGCTCACCAGGCTCACACCTACGGGTAGCCAACTCCATGCC
>OZ024759.1:30694336-30721836 GCA_964016885.1 Eledone cirrhosa | reverse complement strand
TATATATATATATATATATATATATATATATATATATACATATATATACATATATATATAGTATATATATATATATCTATATACACACACATATATATATATGTATGTATATATATATATATATATATATATGTGTGTGTGTGTGTGTGTGTGTAGCAAGAAAGAGAGAGACGATTGTGTGGGAGCATGTGCGTGTGCATGTGTGTGCGTGCGTGTGTATTATTTGCTTTTAAGTCAATTCAATTTTCCAAGTTCAAACTTCTTCAATATCTCAGAAGTGGTGAAAACGAAAGAATCGATGATTCCTGCCACAGTGAATGTTCCTCCAACGATGGCACAGATCTAGGAATGTGAAAGAAATCGACTAAGATCATACGGAAGTATCAGATGATCAAATACAACAAGAAAAAGATCAAAACGAAACATAGATGTAGGGGTTCTTTCAACTCTATTATATTATGTTTCACAATCTTTTCTTCTTTGTAGCCAAATTTTTGGTGTCAAAAAACTTTTAGTCCTACATAAGCACAAATTGTAATTCTATGTAACAAGGAATACATTTTATTTACAAAAGCATTCTGAAATATTTACAAAAGCATTCTGCATTATTTACAAAGCATTCTAAATGAGTTAGAAAAGCATTCTGCATTATTTACAAAGCATTCTAAATGAGTTACAAAAGCATTTTGCATTATTTACAAAGCATTCTAAATGAGTTAGAAAAGCATTTTGCATTATTTACAAAAGGCGGTGAATTGGCAGTATCAGTAGAGGGTCGGACGGCATGCTTTCCAGCATAGTTACGTCTCTTTACGGTCTGAGTTCAAATCCCGTCGAGGTTAACTTTGCCTTTCATCATACGGGGTCGATAAAATAAAGTACCAGTAATGCACTGGGATAATTGCTGGCTTTGTGCCAAAAGTAGAAACAATTATTTACAAAACGTTCTGCATTATTTACAAAGCATTCTAAATTATTTACAAAGCATTCTAAAATATTTACAAAGCATTCTAAATTATTTACAAAGTATTCTGCATTATTTACGAAGCATTCTCAATTATTTACAAAAGCATGCTTAAATAGTTAGAAAAGCATTTTGATTTATGTACTAAAGCATTCTCAATTACACACAAACCGCTCTTAATTATTTACTAACTGGGACTCGATCGGTTACGACCACGAGTGTTCCAGTTGATACAATCAATGGGACAGTCTGCTCGTGAGATTAGCGTGCAAGTGGCTGAACATACCACAGGAAAGCGTACCCTTATCGAAGGTCTCAGAGGGAATCAGCACGAGACAGAACTTGACAAGGCTGGCCCTTCGAATTAAAAGCACAACTCATCTTTGCCAGCTGAGTGGACTTGAGCAATGTGAAATAAAGTATCTTGCTCAAGGACACAACGCACCGCCGGGAATTGAACTCATGACCTTACGATCGTGAACCGAATATCCTAACCACAAAGCTTCACAATTAAGTACTATAGCATTCTTAATTACTTGCAAATCATTCTTAATTATTTTCAAAACATTTTGCATTATTTACAAAAGCTGTTGGCTTTATTTACAAAAGCATTCTTAATTATTTTCAAAGCATTCTTAACTATTTAGAAAACCTTTCTGAGGTATTTGCTTTTAAAAATAACCCAATCCAATTTGTGTTTCTATAATTTTATGATAGTTGAAAAAAATGTAGAATTTCAAAGCCCAACAATTCTCCTTTGGCCACTTACAACCCAATTAAAAATATGTTCTCAGAACCGCTTGCAGACATAACGGAGCACGTTCAGAGTCACTGCTATAATGTATAGTGATATAATTGAAAATCTCTAAGGCTATACATTTCGAAACAGAGTAGTTGTAATTTAAAGTTACATATCACATAATCAGTGAGTGAGTTTGGAGTTGTTCAGTTGTACAGTGTTGTATATAGGCTGTATATGTTGTAATATGTACACAGGAAATATGTTGCAATTATAGCTGTTGTGAACAGATTTTGAGGATATTGAAATTGAAAACATTTATAATCACATCACTACGCGTGTATGTGTATATATAAAACCCCCCAGCTGATCGATGTGAATCCGAAATATATAGGGACAATTAAATCTCTCCCAATGTAACTCTATCTCGTGTTAAATTTGCCTTTCATCCTTACGGGGTCGATAGAATAAAGTACCAGTAATGCACTGGGTATTTGCTGGCCTTGTGCCTAACGTAGAAACAATTATTATTGTTATCCTTTACGCTCTTTCCTACACTCTTCTACACGCTACACATCTCAACCTACATTCACTTACATCTCTCTCTCCACCACCGGATCTTGTTACCCGGAGATTTACCCATCTGCATTGTTGAGGCTTCAACAACGACCTAAAGAAATATACCTGATTATTCCACAATGCTTCAAGCAAACTTCAATACTCTCTTATATATATAAAGGAACGATCGACTTTCGTCAAATCGGACCGAGGGAACAATGTTTCCGTTGGTCTTTCCAATTGCTAATACTATCTATCGGTCGCAACTCCAGGTAGAAGGAGCAACGTGAAATAAAGTGTCTTGCTCAAGGACATAACGCATCACCTGGTCCAGGAATCGAACTCACAACCTTACGATTGCGAATCCAATTCTCTAACCACTCAGCCACACGCCTTCTTATATATATACACACACACACACACACACACACACACACACACACACACACACACACACACACATATATATATATATATATATATATATTTTGGTAAACGGAATAGAAAATGCTGACAAATTGTTCACAGCTCAAAATTCCTCATTAATTAAACCCAAGACAGGTAAATTCTTGCACTTAATTCACCACCCTGTTTTCCATCACGCTTGAATAAGGCGTGTTCAATATAATTCAACGTCTCTACCTGCTTCAGTTGAAATAAATTCACATGTAGAGTGCACTACATAGACTTAGTTGTGAGGACGTGTGTCTCAGTGTTTGCAGCACTGATCTTCATTCCAGTCATGCAGCCCTTGGCATCAAACCTGTCAATCCTGTGCAAGAACATAATGTACAGGAAAGGGACAGTATGCACCCTTGTCGGCACCCAACATTTTCAATGGTTTCGACTAGGCCCCTATTGATCACAACATAAATATTCGGACATTCGTATAGAGACATTAGGCCACCAAGAAGCTGACCTCTTCTTCTTCTTCTTCTTCTTCTTCTTCTTCTTCTTCTTCACTCACTTAATCCTCGGAGAGTCGTGGGGGCAGACTCGTGAAAGACTCCTTCTAGTGGGTCCTGTCAGAAGCAACCGTTTCCATCTGGTCCGGCTGGATCCCAGAGTAACACCAGCCAAGCTCATGGATGTTATCCAACCAGCTTACTCAGGGGTTCAACTCTGGCTCTCCTGCCGGTTGGTTTTGTCCGTAAAAATCTGTGCAGTGGTTCTTTCCTGCAACATTCTAACCCCATGCCTATAATTTCGGATCTGTGGTCTCTCAATTCGGCGAAATAGCGGCTCGACCTGGAGTAACTCTCTGATCTCTGAGCTACGCACTCTACCGAGTAATATTTATCATATGACCCTTCATAGGGACCCCATTTCTGTCGCTTGAATTCGTGATTGTACTTTTTCGGTGAGTACCGAACATTGCTGGCCATAGGGAAGGTTTAGCACGAATATCGAATTGTAATTATACATATATATATATATTTACCTTTTACATACATATATGATGTGTTCTTTCCTTGAGCAAGACTCTTTATTCCACATTGCTCCAGTTTACTCAGCTGTAGAAATGAGATGATAGGGACTGGGGTCCCTATCATTCCACTGCAAAGTGGTCGTGGAGGTGCCACGGCAAAAAAGCACCCAGCGCTCACTGTAAATGAGGTTGGTGTTAGGAAGGGCATCCAGCTGTAGAAATCAAGCCAGCATCAGTTCCCGTCCCACCCTTGCAAGCAGGGAAAAAGCGGACGTAAAATGAAATGATGATGATGATGATATATATATATAATTCAATTTAAAAAAAATATATGTATATAACCATATATCACAGTCTTTCTTATATATTATAGTGTCTTTATATATATATGTACAACATACTGTATGTTTTCGCTAAAGATATATGGCTACAGACTTATATACTTTCTTTTATCCATTAAACTTTTTCACTGATAAACATATTCACCATACATATTATATATGTTATGATACTTTACATTAGTATATATATATATATATATATATATATTTACATTAGTATATATATATATATATATATATATATATATATATATATATAAGTAGTAGAAGTTGTATTTAATGTGTTCGAAGTCCGACAAACATAAATGTTTATAACTGATTTAGAGCACTCAACAAGTTACTGGAGTAAATATTCAATGATATTAAATAAATTGAAACTATATTTATAAAACCATATTTATTTTATTATATATATTTCAAGGGCAGCCAAGACAACATTGGTACGCTTTCATCAGATAAAATACAGTTTGTTTCATAAATAGAGACGTACCCATGAAAATCAGATAATAAAATAAATAGGGTTTTATAAATATAGTTTCCATTTATTTAATATCATTGTATATATATATATATATATATATATATATATATATATATATATATATATATATATATATATATATATGTATGTATATATGTGGAGATGACGAGGGACCGTGACGAGTGGAGAGATGCTGTGCTGAATAAGACCCGTACCACCCTTGCAAGCAGGGAAAAGCGGACGTAAAATGATGATGATGATGATATATATATATATATATATTGAGAATAATCAATTTAGATTTATATAATTTTGCTCTACGCATGTATAACAGCTGCTCATACCTCAATATACATTGGGCATTAGTCTGCTTCTCTACATAACTTCAGAAATATAAATATTGTCATAAGCATCAACATAAAAACATGCAAAAAATAACTACATATTACATATTAGTCTCATATCATATTAAAACACACAACAGCATGCCAATAGTTAGTACAATAAAAGCAACCACAAAATGTAAGCAAAAGCAGTTTTAAAAGCAGTATAATAAAACTCAGCATTTGTCAAAAATATAAACTGAGAGCCGTTTCTGCCAATGTAACAATTAACAGGATTCTTCAGAGTTTATTAAAATACTTATTATTCATTCACAGAGAAAAACAATAGGAACATCCAATACATAAAATCCTACAAAGTACATATATACATATGGATTATATGTATAGAAAATATTTGTAAAAGGAATAAGAGCAATGTAACTTACGGTGGTCAGGAATCTATAAAATGGTGGCTTCTTTTCATGATAGCGTACAGTAATGGGAGATAAATCATACCGAAACCAAATAGCAGGAAGTTGTGTAGCTCCTTGAAGGTGATTGATTTCCTAAAAATTTAGAAAAATAAACAGATATTATATATATAACACAATGAGTGTATTTTATATATTTCTGGCTATATTATAAAAACTTCAACTTCCCCATATATAACAATATATATCATCATCATCATCATTTTACGTCCGTTTTTCCCTGCTTGCAAGAGTGGGACGAGTTCTATTAAGCACGACATCTCACCATTCGTCACAGTCCTTTGTCATCTCCTCCGTGAGCTTCAGCGATCTGAGGTCTGCTCTCACCACCTCTGCCCATGTTTTTCGTGGTCTTCCATATATATATATATATATATATATAGAATTCACAGGAATCAAATTATGTTCAAACCATTTATTAGCTTACAATTGTTTCATCCAAACCGTTTAGGGTTTAAAATATATATAACTATAAAAAGTTTTAGTATTTACATAACCATAAATAGTATCCTTAATACTATATATATATATATATATATATATATATATATATATATATATATATATATATATACAATGATATTAAATAAATGGAAACTATATTTATAAAACCATATTTATTTTATTATATTATATACATTACGCCCCTTGCCATTCTGAGTTCAAATCCCGCCGAGGTTAACTTTACCTTTCATCCTTACGGGGTCGATAAAATAAAGTACCAGTAATGCATTGGATAATTGCTGGTCTTGTGCCAAAAGTAGAAACAATTATATTATATATATTTCAAGGGTACCAAGACACATTGGTACGCTTTCATCAGATAAAATACAAAGTTTGTTTTATAAATAGAGACATACCCATGAAAATCATACCTTATCGGTTGGATATTTATATATATTTATATATGCATGTTATATATATATTATATACATATATATTAAGACATTTACGAAATCACATTACAACACAACCATATCTGTTTTCATCCTAAGTAATACTAAACCAATATTGAATGTATCTTACCCTAGTCGTGTATGTATACTGAAAGGGGTAGTTTATCTCACCATCAATGTTTTCATAAACAGTTGGTACAACACGTATGATGTAATCAAACGTGACGGAACCTAGAAAATAGAGAATAGAAGAATTCAATTATAATTTGTATTGACGCAGGACATCTAGTACTGCATTGAAGTTGTTGGCGTAATTCTTTTACTATGAAAGGATAAAATAAAGTACCAGTAATCCACTGAGGTTGAGTTAATCGAGTTTCCCTTCCCCTAAGATCGCTGGCCTTATACCTAAATAAGAATGCGTGGATTGGCAGTATCGGTAGAGGGTAGGACGCCATGCTTTGCAGCAAAGAGTCACAGCCCTTTATGGTCTGAGCTCAAATTCCGCCGAGGTTAACTTTGTATTTCATCCTTACGAGGTCGATAAAATAAAGTTCCAGTATTGCACTGGGATAATTGTTAGCCTTGTGCCAAAAGTAGAAACAATTATTATTATTATTAAACACACAGCATCGCTGATTTTTGGGTTTATGTCGAACATCTGCTCTCGCGTGTAGGACGGATACGGCTATCAGCTGAGTTCATCGTGAAGATTACACTGCCGCCCTCCTTTAACCTGGAGGGGTAGGCAGTTTTTATCTGCCTGGTGGCCATGGTAAAAGAGCTTGTATAGTGGACACGTCTGAAAGGGTTGATGACAGGCACTTTCCTCTTCGGTGACGCCCTCAATAACTTTTTCAGGTTTCACCTGAAAGGTAAATCAGGGTGGAGAGGGAAGTGCTGCCTTCCAGCCAGTTTGTTGAAAGGTGAGTGAGAGATGCAAGAATGGCCGTGTGAATGGGTCTACCCTGAACGTGTGCCTGTAGCATTGGAAAGCTGGAAGAGGGCATTTGCCCTAGCGGTCAGGGTAACCGTGGCTTTTCTTGTGAGCTTTCTCCACGAGGGACCCTCGGAGGTCTCTTCTCCCCTCCCCCTATTGGGGATTTTTCATTGTTTCCTTTTGTCACCCTCTGTTTTTGTTTTTTTACACGAAGAAATGTCCATTTGTATTGTCCTGTGTTGTCCTTAATGTTATACTTTGTGTCAACCCTTGTGCTTAATAAAGAAAGCATTATTATTATTATCATTATTATTATTATTATTATTATTATTGTTTTATGAATAAATAATATGTGGCTTTTAGGGCAAAATTATTTCAGTATAAAAAATACGGTAAATGAAAGTCAACGGTATTTATAAAGAAAATAATGAACGCTATAATTTATATTTTAGGTTGATTAACGTTAATTGTAATATTTTTCATTTATTTCATTATAGCTTTCTAATAATTGAAAAAAAAATGTTTTGTGTTTGACCAAAAAATAGAAGCAGAGCTTATTGTAAGCAATGGAAGTGTTTTCTTGATATGTTGAACTCTATGTCGCTAAAGGGAACTTTCTAGAGACGTGAATGGAGTTAATCACCCATTGAATATCATATATTTCTTGTGATCTTTTTACACTAAGATACCTTCTTGCCCTTTACTTTTTAACTAAATCGATTCTTGACAATGTAGGATAACACTCAACTTTAGAAATTCTCTTTAATACCTCCTGCTATAATCTAGCTCCTGGCAATAAAAACTCCACCAAGATAGATTTAACAGAGGTATTAAAGAGAAAATAAAGGGTTACATCTTTATTTGCCAATGGAAAATTCTATGAAAGTCTTTAAATCGTATTCAAAATTACAAACTTCAGCGAAGTTTCACTAATTTCATAAAACATATATCCCTTGGCACACAGGCAAAAAAGATAATTGTCTAGAGGGACACATAGCATTTGATCAACATTATTTTCATCACTACCAACATAATTTATGTCATTAGATGTCGAATTTCAAGCCAAAATGTCAAATGAACTCAACATTTTTCTCCATCAAATCTTAACACTTAGAAAATAACAACACGGTTTCTTTACTACTTTTTTTTTTTCTAATCTCTCTGGGTGTTTTTTTTCTCTTACGTTCTTTTTGTGTTGTTTTCTTTTGTGTATCTTCAATAATTTAATTTAATTTTTTTCCATGAAACAGACTATTAACAACAGAATAAAACAACAAATTGACGCCAAACATCAAAAGATAATTTTCTCTGTCTTCCGAAAATGTCATCATCATATTCATGTTTTACATGGTATTATTTATTTATTTTTTAAATTTCTATTCCTTTAGAGACAAAACATTAGATTTGTTCAAGTATTGGAAAGCACAAAAAAAAGAAGCTCGTAGGTCTTAAGTTCAAATGCATTATTGGAATATTCTTGAACATACAAACAAAAGAGGTCCTCCATCTTTAGTAGAATTAGCATTTAGCTCTCTCACCTGATATAAGGGCAGATTTATCTGAAAACCAGTCTAACACCAGTGGTTTGGGGGCAAGCTGTATATATTGTAGCAGTAGAAAAACACACAAAATAAATGCTTAAACTTCGAAAGAGGGCTCAAGAACAATAAGATACATATATATATATATATATATATATATAATATATATATATATATAATATATATATGTACAATAGGATGGATGTGTAGTTGCTAGTTAAGTTAGGCTCAAAAATGGAATGAGAATAAGAAGAAAGCAAGAACGGGGGAGGGGGGCTTCCTCATCAGTTGTCTAGTGGGGGGGGGGTCTGATATTTCAACACTTTAAAGACAATAACCGGGTAAGTTATTGGGAAAACGGAAGAGAGAGAGAAGGAAAATAGAAGGGAAAAGAGGAAAAGGGAAAAAGGAGAAAACAGCGAAAAACAACAACAAACCGAAGTATGTGCAGCAACTGAAGGCAAGGGAATCGTGGTAACAGAACTTAAGTTCAAGAGCGTGTGATCGAACGAAAAAAGACACGACTGACCGAAGCGAGTGTGTGTGAGAAAAAGACTGCTAGAAGATCAGGCGAGGGAAACAATGAGATGGCAGCCAGAGAGAAGGTGAGTGAAAGTGAGAGGGAGAGAGGGAGAGGAAGAAAGAAGGGGAAAAGTATATATATATATATATATATACATATATATATATATATATATATAAATTACAGGCTCTTTCTAAACCAGTGAGTCTTGATCCCCTATGATTGAACACTTATCTCTATGTGTTCTTCTCTCTATATGCTGATTTATAAAGAGTCCGGAATCTATCTCATGTGCTCAGTAAATTATGGGGAATTCATGTTAATCTTTAACTCCGTTTTGTAATTTGATATAATATGTGTGTGTGTGTTTTATATGTTTATGTATAATATACACATAAGAGCCTCGCTATGAAAGATAAATCATTGATGGGAAAGAAACAATTTACCATATTACGTATGGTTTCCTTGCTTTATCCAAAAAGGATTATATCCACAGACATGGGAGAACTGGGATTTACGTGCACTGGAAGTTATTCCAAGACTATGAAATACAAATAGAAAATGTGTGGATAGAATTGGGATTTAGATGCACTGGAATGTATGCTAAAACTATAAAATATTAACGGAAAAATGATAGTACAGATAGACACAAGAAAATATGTAGGAGAATGCTAAAGCTACCAGTCAGCAATATGCCAAGAGACACAGATATGGAGATCAAAGCCAACTGAATGGATATTATAGTCAAAGAACTCAAAGAAAAATAATATCTTTGACAATACTTCTATCAAAAATTGGAGAAATTATCCAAATATAAAAATCTAGAGATAGAAATAACCCAAATTTGGATGATGAAAATAGAATAAAATAATAGGTTCTTCGAGAATGATAAATGTTAACTCCTAGACTGATACATAACCAAACTACAGGACTTACACGCACACACACGCGCACACACACACACACACACACACACACACACACACACACACACACATATATATATATGCAAAAGTTCTATTTAAATTGTTGGGATACAACAAGCAAATATTTTTATAACTGATGTAAAGCACTAAAACTGGTATATATTGTATTTTGTCTGATGAAGGCATACCATAATTTAACTTGGTATCCTTGAAATATGTATAATGAAATAAATATGGTTTTATAAATATAGTTTCCATTTGTTAGTATCGTATATATATATATATATATATATATATACAGCATACAGAATGTAGCAATACTAGGCACTGCTCACTTATTTCATACAGTGCCCCACAATTTAAAAATATATATAACATACAGAATATAGCACTACTATGCACTGTAAACATTACATAAAATACCCCACGATTTACAAATATATACAAATATATAAATGTAAAAGTGGTTGGTGTTACGAAGGGCATCCAGCCGTAGAAAACCTGCCAAAGTCACTTCCGTGCGAGCGAGGCAACGTCCCCCAACTAATCCCGCATCAAATGGAACAAAACCGTCTAACCCATGCTAGCGTGGAAGATGGAATGGTGATGATCATGATGATGAAGATGATGATACAGAATATAACCTTTCTAGCTACTGCTCAGACATATTACATAAAATACCCCACGATTAACAAATATATACAGCATACAGAAAATAGAATTAATAGGTACTGCAGCCATATTACCTTGAGTACCACAGGACTTACATATATATACATATATACAACATACAGAAAATAGAATACTAGGCACTACACATGTTACTTAGAGTACCCCATGACTTTCCTATATAAAGAGAGAGAACATACAAAACATAGCACTATTAGGTACTGTACACATATTAGGATCAGTACTTTACTACTACCAACGTCTGTACCGTTGCCAATAGGTCACATAAATGTTTCTACGTTAGGCACAAGACCAGCAATTACCAGTGTATTACCGGTACTTTATTTTATCGACCCCGTAAGGATGAAAGACAAAGTTAACCTCGGTGGGATTTGAACTCAGAATGGCAAGGGCCGTAACTCTATACGTTAAAGCATGGCCTCCGACCCTCTACCAATACTGCCAATCCACCTAGCAGTTAACTAATGTAATCGTTGTTTGGTGATAGTCTAATAGATTAATATTCGACGACTAGGCTATTAAGAGTTGCTTCCCTTGCTAGAATATGGTAACTTTTATAGAGAGAATGACATGAGAATATACAGAGAGCGTAATAGAGTGAAGGAGGAGGCGGAGGAGCAGCAAAAGAAGAAGCGGAATAATAATAATAATAATAATAATAATAATAATAATAATAATAATAATAATTATGACTGAGATTCAAGGAATAATAATAATAATAATAATAATAATAATAATAATTGTTTCTACTTTTGGCACAAGGCCAGCAATGCACCAATGCATTACTGGTACTCTATTCTATCGACCCCGGAAGGATGAAAGGCAAAGTTAATCTCGGCGGGTTAATAATAATAATAATAATAATAATAATAATAATAATAATAACATCCTAAATTTAGTGGTAGATGAGTTGAACAATGATAGTGGGAGACCTATGAACCTAAGATTTGTAGACAGGAAAAAGTTAAAAGAAACAACAGCTAAGGTAAACAAAGTCATCCCATACCTTGAGGCGAGGAGTCTTCACCAGTGCAACAATATCCTCAAAGCAACAGCAAATACGGTGAGGAAACTACTTGGTATAAAAGCGAGAGGAAACAACAGACAAGAAAGAGCAGAGCCGTGGTGGAAGAAGCGACTGAGTGGGCAAATCGGGGAAATGAGAAATGACATAGGAAAGCTTGAGTCACTACTGAATGGGACACTAAAAAACATAGGCACTAAAAATAGAGTGGAAATAAAATACAAAACTAGGAGTAAAAAGCTAAATATTATCATAGAGGAATTGAAGCAACGCATTGTAGCAAAGAGTGCAAAAATCAGGCGATACGAGAACAGAGTCAGTCAGTATAAACAGAACCGCATGTTCGACAACAACCAGAAGATGCTGTTTGGACAGCTTGAGGGGAAAGAAAGAGGCAACGACTTGATCCCTGGGGCGGAACA
This sequence comes from Eledone cirrhosa, assembly GCA_964016885.1. Taxonomy (NCBI): domain Eukaryota; kingdom Metazoa; phylum Mollusca; class Cephalopoda; order Octopoda; family Eledonidae; genus Eledone; species Eledone cirrhosa. The sequence goes on along the minus strand of OZ024759.1, from coordinate 30,709,548 downwards.
AGCTAAAACATTCTGGAGAGGAATATGGGAGCAGGATGTTAGACACAATGCCCAGGCAGGGTGGATTGAGACAGTACAGAGGGAGATCGGTGAGCAGGCACAGCAACAGACTGATTTGAGTATCACAGTTGAAACTCTTAAGGGGCAAGCCAAAAAACTAACCAACTGGAAATCACCAGGCCCAGATGGTGTGCAGGGGTATTGGATTAAACATTTAACATCCCTCCACCCGAAGCTGACGGCCATGTTCAATGACTGCTTGGTGTCGGGTGAGGTGCCAGAGTGGTTGACAAAAGGTACCACAGTTCTGATAATGAAAGACCGAATCAAGGGTAATGATGTTACCAACTATAGACCTATCACATGTCTGCCCGTAATGTGGAAACTGTTGACGAGCATTGTGTCTGAGGAAATCTACCATCACCTCCACACAAACAACTTGTTGCCGGACGAACAGAAAGGATGCCGAAAGAAGTCACGTGGTACAAAGGACCAGTTGCTTATTGATAAGATGGTAATGGGGAATTGCAGGAGGAGACACACTGATCTTGCCATGGGATGGATAGACTACAGAAAGGCATTTGACATGGTGCCTCATTCCTGGATCACCAAAAGCCTGGAGATCTTCAGGGTGGCAGATAACATCAGACAGTTGCTGGGCAGGAGTATGGGGTCCTGGGAGACAGAGTTGACATCAACTGGAGTATCCTTGGGAAGCGTGAAGATCAAGAGAGGTATCTTCCAGGGAGATAGCCTGTCCCCTCTGTTGTTTGTCCTTGCCCTGATGCCCTTGACCATTATGCTGCGAAAAGTGAGAGCAGGATACAAGTTGGGAAGGGGAGAGCTTACCATCAATCACCTCCTCTTCATGGACGATCTTAAGCTCTTCGGGAAAAGTGAGAAGGAGTTGGATGTGCTTGTTGACACTGTCCGTATTTTCAGCAGTGATATATGTATGCAGTTTGGTATTGGTAAATGTGGAGTCATTGTGATGAGGAGGGGTAGTTTGAGCAGAAGTAACGGGATCCAGATACCAACAGGTGAGATGATAAAGGAAATTGACTCTGAGGAAGGATACAAGTATTTGGGCGTTCTGGAGGCTGATGGCATAAAGAACAAAAAAATGAAGGAATTGTTAAGAACTGAATACATTCGGAGAGTAAGGAGCGTATTGAAGTCACATCTGAACAGCAGAAATGCCATAAGCGCAGTAAATTCCCGAGCTGTGTCTATTATTAGGTACAGTGCGGGAATTCTGAGATGGAATGTTGCTGAACAAAAAGAAATGGATAGGAAGACTAGGAAGCTATTGACTATCTACAACATGTTCCACAAGAGGAGTGATGTCGATAGACTCTACCTAAGGAGATCTGAGGGTGGAAGAGGTCTTATCAGCATAGAGGACTGTGTTCAGATGGAGAAAAACAACCTATACAAATACGTGACCTATAGTAAGGAGCCAATGCTCAGAGCTGTACTGAAGGAGGGGACAGTAGGCCAGGGGATACCCAAGGAGGAAATAACATCAAGGAGGAAGAGCAGCCTTAAGGGAAAATCCCTTCATAGTACCTTCTTTGAGAAAACTGAATTTAGAGATCCACAGACATGGAACTGGTTGAGAAGAGGAGACCTCAAAAAGGCTACAGAAGGAATGCTAATGGCTGCGCAGGAGCAGGCCCTCAAAACGAAGTGGTTGAAGCACCATATCTACAAGGAGGAGGCTAGCCCACTGTGCAGGATCTGTGGAGAGAGAGAGGAGACTGTGGCTCACATTGTGTCCGAGTGTAAACACCTAGCCCAGACCCACTATAAGGGCTGGAGACACGATGTGATGGGCAGGGTGATCCACTGGCACCTGTGCAAAGTAAACAATCTACCACATTCTGAGAAATGGTATGAGCATAGGCCAGAGGCGGTGATGGAGAACAGTCAGGTGAAGGTGCTGTGGGATTTTAGGATACAGACGGACAAAAAACTGGAACACAATAGACCTGACCTGGTGGTTGTGGACAAAGAAAAAAGATCGTGCCTGATTGTGGATGTGGCCTGCCCGTTCGACACGAGAGTGCAAGAGAAGGAGAGGGAGAAAATTAACCGATACCAGGACCTAAAGTGGGAGGTGAAAAGGATTTGGAACTGCCATGAAGTCAAAGTGATCCCGATTGTCATAGGCGCACTGGGGACTATCTCCAAAGGTTTCCAGGGATGGTTAAAGAAAATCGGCCCCTTCACGCTTTTTGGAACGCTTCAAAAAGCATGCTTGCTTGGAACGGCAAGAACCCTCCGATACGTCCTGAATATCTGAGGCTGCAGGTAGTGGCTTGATATTCAATCCAACGGACTTTCCAGTTAACCAACATCAATGACTGAGATTCAAGGAATAACAATAACAATAATAATAATAATAATAATAATGTTTTCTTTATTAACCACAAGGGTTCACATAAAGTAGACATTAATAATAATAATAATAATAAGACGACGACGAAGACGATGACGATGACGATGATGATGAAAAAGAATTGCCACTCACTGTCTGATTTATGTCTCTGCATGTTTTTTAAGGGATTAAAAGAACCCTCGATATCCTACAAATATAGAAGAGTAAATATTTTAATAATATATTGGATAATAGTAATAATAATAATATTGATAATAATAACAATGTGTCTACTTTCATTGTCGCGATTACACTGTATATATATATATATATATATATATATATATATATATATATATATATATATATATATATATATATATATGCAAAAGTTTTATTTAAAATTGTTGGGTTACAACAAGTAAATATTTTATAACCGATATAAAGCACTCGACAAGTTTTGGGAGTAGATATACGATATTAAACAAATGGAAACTATATTTATAAAACCATATTTATTTCATTATACATATTTCAGGGTACGTCAAAATTATTTATAAAACTGTTTATATATTGTATTTTATCTGACGAAGGCATGCCATATTTTTAATATGGTATCCCTGAAATATGTATAATGAAATAAATATGGTTTTATAAATATAGTTTCCATTTGTTTAATATCGTATATATATATATATATATATATATATATATAACGAAGGAAATGTGGTAAGTAACCAGGTGGACCATAAAGCACCAAAGTACTCAATACTTAGGGGAGTAGAGTGGGTAATAGGAACGAGTAGGACCCCAATAAGATCCCATGTATATACATGATATTAAATAAATGGAAACTATATTTATAAAACCATATTTATTTTATTATATATATTTCAAGAGGACCAAGCCAACATTGGTGCGCTTTCATCAGATAAAATACAAAGTTTGTTTTATAAATAAAGACGTACCCATGAAGATTCAACCTTATCGGTCGGAAATTCGCTGGATATATATGTATATATATATACATATATTTTTTTTGCAAGGTTTTCAATATGACCCTCGCCAAGTATAACAAATATTGTTATACATGGGGAGGGTCATATTGTTGTAATATTGACAGAAATAATAACAGAACTCACTCACTGTTTGGTTTAGTTTGGTTTTTGCTTCTGTATCTTTTATATCTCAATAGTTAATTTATCTGGTAAATATTTATATTTGTATTTTTTAACAGTTGGTCATTCAATGATAAACATTAATTGACAGATAAATTAACTATGGAATAAGAAAATGTTCAACCCGACTGTAGAGCTCAAGCCGTTTTGACGGCTATTTCTGGACTAAAACTTTTATTTTTTAGTCCAGAAATAGCCGTCGAAACGGCTTGAGCTATGCCGTCGGGGGTTAACATTTTCCTATATATATATATATATATATATATATATATATATATATATATATATATATATATATATATATATATATATATATATATATACATACATTCAAGTGTCAACTAAAAAGTTCATAGACTGACCAAAATACTCTCTGACGTGCACAACCACAACAAACAGCCACCTCCTGATCCTAACACAGAATATTAGAAAGAATTATCCCAAAGTCTATCGAATCAAGGGAAGACGTGCTGTAAAAAAATGGCTTCTCTATTGCTTGCAAAAGACCGGATTCCACCATATTTAACATTGATAGCTTTTAGTAGTATTTTCTCTTCCTAGGATTCATTTTAGAAGGCATATGGTGACATTTATAATTCAAATCTTCAGAATTATTCTAAATGTAAAAGATCAGAAAGTTCTCACATTTGGAATTTAAAGAATAGGTCTTCAGGGCCAACTGATTCCCAATAGTTCCCTTCATTGCCAATGCTATTGTTGTTACCATCATCATCACCATCAATATTATTAGTATTATTGTTTTTTTTAAATTATTATTAGTGTTGTTGTTGTTATTATTGGTGTATTTTTTTGTTGTTGTTACTCGAGGAACTTTTCTCATATATGTGAGATACACACATATATATATACACACCCAGACTCACACATATATATGTATATATATATATGTATATATATATATATATATATATATATATATATATATATATATATATATATATATATATATATACATACACATATAAATACATATATATATATATATATATATATACATATATATATATATATATGTGTGTGCGTGTGTGTGTGTGTGTGTGTGTATGTATGTATAATTGTGTGTGTTTATAAATGTTTTATCTCAAAGTCAAATGTACTTCATGGCTTCCTAGAGAATGCACTCACAATTCTACTCAATGTAACCCATATTTGTGTGGTTAAAGCCGATTGTTTGTCAATCACCTAGTTAAGTGTTTCATCTTTTTGAATGGACCAGCCATGGAGGATTTAGGACCCCAACAGCTGAGCTCGTGCAGTTTCAACAGCTATACATATATAAATACAAATATATATATTTTATATATACTTATATATATATATTCACTTTTATAGTGCAGAAATCATTGCCCACGTATCGGCGAAACTGCAGTCGGAAATTTGAACAAAAAATAGGTATATTTTTGTCTTTTATTTTCTCATATTTTATATATATTATATTGAGCTACTCATATTTGTAATTGGATAATATTTAATATTACCCCCATTTTATATATATATATATATATATATATATATATATATATATATATATATATATATATGGAGAGAGAGAGAGAGAGAGAGAGAGAGAGAGAGAGAGAGAGAGAGAGAGAGAGAGAGAAAGGAGAATGTGAACTTCCTATATGTAAACAATGGAAATATTTACATGTTTAATATTCTCTTCTAATTAATATCCACCTTATCTTTGTTATATATTTTTCTAGTATAAAATCTAGCGTCCATGTTGAATTGTTGCAGTCTTCGAATTACATACTTCTTCATACACTAGCCCAATGCTTCAAGCAAACAACACACTCTTATGTATATATATACATATGTGTATGTTTATATATATACATATATGTATATATATATATATATATATATATATATGACACAGTTAACTCTATGTATATGTATATATATATGCCTTTACGTGTATATATATATATACACACAGACACAGACACACACACACACACACACACACACACACACACACACACACACACATATATATATATATATATATATATATATATATACATACACATAATTGCATATGGTTTCAAGCAAACACTTCATTAAATAAAACATATTTCTATATAAAGACTCGTATATATTTGTGTGTGTGTGTGTTTACTTATATGTGTGTATGTTTATTTATATGCGTGTGTGTTTACTCATACGTGTGTGTGTTTACTCATGTGTGTGTGTGTGAATAGTTCTGAATAAGGAGTCTATATTCCCCTCTCTTTCTTCCCATAACACAAAGAGAGAGGTGTGATAATATGTACTTTTCTAGAAAAATATAGAAATGTAACTCAATACAAATTAAACAGATTTATTCTCATGACAACATGGCCGATATTAGAAAATCCTTAAATTTATCACTAAAACACTTCTCAGAATATTTGTTTTTCTTTAATTCAGATTGGCAATACGTTTATTAGTTTTATCAATTTTACTGACAAGAAAATTCAGGGATTGTAATTGTAAATTATAAATGACTCTGTTAGAAATATACTTTAATATTTGACTGGCTTAAAAGAGCATAGGGATAAGAGATGTTAAAAGGGCGGATTAACTCCTCAGGATCAGTAGCCAACCATCCCAACTATGGGTTCAATAGCTTTCCCACCAGACCCTGTTCTGGTAAGGAGGGTTAGTGGAACCCAAGAAGTACAAAAAAAAAAAAGAAACACAACAAAAAACAAGAGCTGTAGATCAACTGCTCAGACACTTGTCATATATTTATCGAGTATGAATATACGAATGGCAATTCTTTTCCTCGTTGGTATTTAAATTCAGAACGGATAGGATGTTCGCAAAGCTTTCATCCACATTCTTTAAGACCTCTGTCAAGGCACCATACCATCACCAGCGAGAAGGAAAATACGAAGAACAAATATGTGCCTCGTTGGTATTTGCAGTGGGTATGCCGTAAACCGGAAACAAAATGCCACGACGGCATTTATATCAATACTCTAATTAGGACGAATTCACCGTTTATTGATAGAGTAAATACCTAGAAAGTTCCCTCCAAGGCACAAACCGGGAAAGATTTTTTATTGAAAACCAGCAGTCGCCCATGCATTCCTGTCTCCCCTCTACATGCTATCATTGTTGTCCAATGGAAAGGCAAAGGCCAATACAGCTTACCACCAGAGACATTGCAACTCCCATATACACTGTATATACACTATATACACTATATTCTGAATATATGTACCCTATGTACACTCTATATATACACTATATATAATGTCGTCCAAGAGAAAGACAATAACTGATACAGCTTGGCACCAGAGACATCGCATCTCCTATATACACTATATATACATGATATACACACTATACTCTCTATTTATAAATATACACTATGCACAGTGTACATACACTATATATGATGTTGCCCAATGGAAAGTCAATAACCGATACAGCTTGGTCCCAGAGACATTACAACTCATATATACAATATATATGCATTATACACACACTATATTCTGAATATATGTACACTATATACACTATATACAGGCTACATATATATTATATATGATGTCCAAGGGAAAGGCAATGGTTAATACAGCTTGGCACCAGTGACATCACTACTCATTTCTACATTTGATTAATCTGGAACAATATGAATTAAAGTGGCTTGCTCAAGAACACAAACTCCACCCGTCCGATAATCGAACTCACAACGTCCCTACTGTAAGCCCGATGGTCTAACAACAAAGCCATGCAACTATTTAATGATAAACACACTAGAAAACAGTTGAGCAATTGATGGCTGGCTTTCAATGTAAGACTGGCATAAACAGAAAACTGTAGAGTAACTGAAATTCCCACATAAATTATAATATAAGTGATGAACAAAAAAAAGCCATATTAGAACATATTGAAAGTAATGTTATTAAATTTCCCACGAGATCTATACTCAATAACCATTATCTCTATAGCACTGTGAAATGTATTGTCCATGATATTACTTGAATACAATACTCAGTGGACCATAATGTTGTGATGATAATAAAAACAATTTGGTACCACCATAAATATGCACAGAGCTAGTAACTCATATATATATATATATATATATATATATATATGTATGTGCGTGTGTGTGTGTGTGTTTGAGTGTGTGCGCGTGTGTGTACGTGTGTGCAAGTATGTGTTTATATATACATATATATATATATATATATATATATATATAAATAAACATACATTTATATATGTGAAACATAATACATATATGAATGTGTGTGTATATATATATATATGGGTACGTCACAAATATTTTATGTATACATACACACACACACACACACACATATATATATATATACATATATATATGTATATTTGTGTATATATATATATATACATATATATATGTATATGTGTGTATATATATATATATATATATATATATATATATATATATATATAGAGAGAGAGAGAGAGAGAGAGAGAACATATATATATTATTGCTAGCGAAGTGACACTGATTTACATCCTTAATACTACAACTCATATATTTCATATATATATTTTTTTTTTTTTAAGAAAGGAACCAAGGTTTTATTGCCGTCCATATATAGAAGTTAGTTGTCTATCTTTTCAAGAGGATTGTCTTCAATTCTTCAATAGTTTTCTTTCCTTTGCCTATCTTTGTAATTATTTTAATGTTCAAAAATATATTTTGGGAAATATTTCATTTCATTTTTTTTTTTGGGGGGGGGTTCTCCTATTATTTCTAGCGGTAATATACACCTGAGATATTGCAAAGATATAGACTGGATGTGTTAGCTATAGAAAGTTTTTGTCACTCATAAGATTTGCTTCGAAGATATATTTTTTTTTCTCTTTTGTGTCTGTATATGGGTGTGTTTGTTTGTATGTATGTGTGTGTTTGTGTGTGTGTTTCTGTGTTTGTTTGTGTGTGTGTGTGTTTGTGTATGCGGGTGTGTGTATGTTGTATTTATATATGTGTGCGTGGGTATGTTTGGGCGTACGTGTGTGTGTATGTGCGTGTGTGCGTGCGTGTGTGTGTGTGTGTGTGTATCTGTTGTATTTACATGTGGGTATGTATGATTTGTTTCTGTGTGTGCATGTGTTGTATATATATATATATATGTATATATATATATATGGATATATATATATATATATATATATATATATATATATATATATATATGTATGTATGTAAGTTGTATATATATATATATATGTGTGTATGTATATCGTATTTATATGTGGGTAGTGGGCTCCCTACATCAGATTCGCAGTGGAAATAAGTTTGTAATGAAACAAAGAGTGCTTGTGTGGAAGATTACCACTTTATACACATATATACATACAACAAATATATATATATATATACATACATATATGTGTATATATACGTATATATATATATATATATATATACATATATACGTACATGTATATATATATATATACATATACATATACATATACATATATATTTACATATATATATACATATACATATATATATACATATATATATATATACACATATCTCTATATATATATATATACATATACATCTATATATATATATATGTATATATATATATATATATATATATATAAATATATATATACATATATATATACATATACGTATATATATATATATATACATATATACACATATACATACACACACATATACATACACACACAGACACACACACACACATATATATATACTCAGTTGTGTTTTCAGGCTCAATGCATTCATTCAATTTCTTTGTTCACTGAAGAAACCCGAAACCCGTTATTTCAGTTTTTCACGGTCAACAATTTGAAATAAGCCTGTTGGACATGATAAAGTGGAAAACAGATCCAATTTGACACACAGTTAAATTACTTCTCCCGCTAGTCCTTGTTGGTGCATCAATGGTAAGGCTTGAGAAGTTTGTGGGCGTCCAAAAACAAAAGCTGCTTTTATCTTCCATACATCGAAATTAAAAAAAAAATATGTATAACTATCAATTTCAGTGGCATACATCAAAGTGAGGCTTCCTTCACCTGAGATACCTTAATTTATTATCTTGTTCCCAAACATACCCCACTCCCATATATATATATATATATATATATATATATATATATATATATATATATAAAAATTGGGCGTTTTGGAAGCTTCACCAATGCAGATGGGTAAATATCCGGGTAACAGAATCAAGTAGTAGTGAGAGAGAGAGAGAGAGAGAGAGAGAGAGAGAGAGAGAGAGAGAGAGAGAGAGAGAGAGAGAGAGAGAGAGAGAGAGAGATGTAAGAGGAAATGTAGAATGAGACGTAGAGGGTGTAGAGGAATGTAGGAAAAAGTCTAAAATAAATAACACGAGATAGAGTTACCTTGGAAGTAATTTAATTATCCCTATATTTCGGATTTCGCATCCATCAACTGGGGGTTTTCCGAGGGGAAAACCTTTTAGTCGGAGAGGGATAAAACGTGGCCTCTGTTGTTTATCGTATGCGTATATATATATATGAATGTTCAAACTAAGTTGATCCACTTCCTTCTGGTGATATGATAAAACCTTTCCATCTCAAACGATCCAACATTAAACTGCTTCAGTTTTTCACTGAACATTTCTGTTTCATCCTTAATGACTCTCTCGTATTCATTCAAGAGGTCTTTCGTATTTGCTTTTCACATTAGTGGTCCCCCCTTGAAAAAAGTCTTGTAGCAGGTTCATTGATTCTTATGACATAACCTGCAAACTGAAGACTCCTTATTCCTTATACGGATCGCAACAATATATATATATATATATACATATATATATGTTTGTGTGTGTATATATATATATATATATATATATATATATATATATATATATATATATACATATATATATATATACATATATATATATACATATATATATTTATAATATATATATATATATATATGTATAGACACACACGCAGGCATATATATATATATATACATATATATATTTATACACGCACACACACACACACACACACACACACACACACACACACACACACACACATATATATATATATATATATATATATATATATATAGACACACACAGACACATATATAAATATATATATACATAGTATATATATATTTAAAGACCACATATACACACATATATATACAGATGAACGTATGTATGTGTGCGTATATATTGGTGGCCTCCCACAGTAAAGCTTTTATAGCAGGTTTTTAGCTTCCTATGATATGACCTGCTTGCTGAAGACACTTGACACGGATGGAATGGCTAATGGGTGCGCAGAGAAACTGCTCTGCCACAGAGTATTTAAAACTGAAGACCTGGCCAACAGAAATGTCGTGCGAAAAGCGGAGGTTAGCATAATTATAATAGAAAAGACCTTGGCAGGTATGAAACTAGAAATAAAATGATATGGCACAACTTTATGAGAGAAACTACATTAAATGTAGGCATGATGATTATAGATAAACGATTCGTCGTGAAGTAATTTAACAATAATGTTGCTTAGATTGTCAAATTCCCTGAACAATACATCAAAGATATTTAACGAAATTGGACAATCTAATTATCGACAGAGCAACGTTCTCAGATGCACAATGATGATGTGATTAAAATATATATGTGACTGACCACGCGGTCATAAGTTGAAGCCTTGTCAGAGCCAATGTGTTAAGTATCCGACGAAATCATATTGATCCATAAATCTATCTCGATACAGATATGATTTAAAATAGTTTAAAGGACGATTTATTACACGTAGAGCGAGCTTTTGATTGCCATAACACTTTTTCGTTCCAATCAGCTATAAGCAGGTTGTTCCAATGATCGAACAACTGGAAAATTCCTCCTCGCATCAGACGGATTTTCATTCCATATCATGTCCATATCAGTATCTCTTTCCTCCAGATTCTAATAAGTTTAAGAACATTGTTTCTAGAACAAAGGATCCAAGAAAGAGAAAAAGATGGCGGATAGGGTGGTTAGATTAGAATAGATGATTGGAAATTTGGATGGTTGGTTTGTTTACTGGGTTGGCTGGTTAGTTGGTAGGTTTGGTTGGTTTGTCGATTAGTTGCTTAGTTTCTATGTATTTGGAAGATGGCTGAGGTGGTTGATATATATATATATCAGGAAATTACAACTACCACTGACAAGACAGGGCCGCACAATGACACGACAACAACACGCAGCCATTGCGTATGTTAGCAATTGAAAACAATTATCATCTTGTTAATCTTGTTAAGCTAACACAAATAGCCATGGTACTTCACAAAACGAATATCTGTAGTGACTACAGATTTTGGCACTTAACAAGAAAACTTTCCAAAAGTACTTGTTGACATTTCGGCTGAGGCTGAATATAGCAATGAGTAGGAAGGATAGCAGATGCAGGGAGGAGGTTATAAATCTAAATATTACTGCCAACTGCTGCTGCAGTTCTGTTTCATTAATGAAAGGTAAATATTTTCTTAATCTAGCAATGCGTCCATTACATAAATTTTCGCAGTTATTTGCTTAAATATTGGCTGGAGTTGTTCACGGATTTTACTGCTCTTCTTTGCAATACAATGTCTTCAGATATAACATTAATACCCCCCCCCCCCACCAACACATACACCTAACAGACACACACACACACACACACCCAAAGCTTTGTTGCTTTCCAGGGACTATGTTGAAAAATAAAACTTATTTGGTCATTCCATGAAAGTATCGTGGCCAGCCTGTGAATTTTCAGCCAACCTTCCTATATATATATGAAACATTTGGGATGCCGACAGCTACAAATACGTACACACACACACACACACACACACACACATATATATATATATATATATATATATATATATATATATATACCTAGCTAATCTCATATACAAAAAAAGAATACTATTCATCTATTTGTTGATGTTCATTCAGTGTTATATGTAATGAAGAAACTATGAATTTTCTGCTAATACATTTTCTGCTTTTAACTTATATATATATATTTTGATGTCTTTTCTTCATTGTCATAATGGAAAATGACTGTTTCTGAGCTTGCGGGATACTTAATTACTTTCTTATATGCTCAAACACAGAAGTAAAAGTTCAAAAATTTCTCATGTATTTTCTCATCTTGAAAGTATCGTGGCCAGCCTGTGAATTTTCAGCCAACCTTCCTATATATATATATGAAACATTTGGGATGCCGACGGCTGAGCTCTGGCCGTTTCAACAGTTAGATCCGAACAGTTAGGATCTAACTATTGAAACGGCCGGAGCTCATCCCTCGGGATCCCAAATTTTTCATGTTACTCACTTTACTAACCCAAGTATCGTCTACTCTGTTGAGTAATGGTCTAACCGGCTTTTACCACCACCATTCTGATTATATATATATATATATATATATAGGAAAAGAGTCAGGACCCCGACGGCTGAGATCCGAAACGGCCGAAGATCAGCCGTCGGGGTCCTGACTTTTCCTATTACGCACTCTACAACCCTAAGTATCGAGTATACTGGTGGATTATGGTCCACCTGGTATTTTACCAAACTTTCTTTGTTATATATATATATATATATATATATATATATATATATGCATATATGCATATATATATATATATATATATATATATATATATATATATATATATATATATATATATATATATATATATACATATATGCATATATAAAATAAAGTTAAATAAAAGTCAAATGATTAAAATTTAGCTTCGTTTATTACTGCTATATATATTTCAGTGACAGCCATCTTTGGCTGTGACCTCAAAATCTATATGCATATATATATATATATATATATATATATGCATATATATATATATATGTATGTACATATTGGGATATATGTGTATATAAGTACATGTTATATCTTTATTAGTATAACTTATGTTTATGAATATGTGTCTGTGAGTCTGTCATTTTTTTTATATTCGTATCATTTCCTTATCTCATTATATTTCTAAAAGTACTTAGGTAGGCGTGTGAAAATAGACACCTATTTTGATATCTATAATAATTTATATATATATATTTATATTTTTAATGTATGTTTATTTCTACATGTTTTATGCCATCCATATATATTAGGCATTTCTGTATGAAAGCATACTTAGGTATGCCTACATAATTATATATATATATATATATATATATATATATATATATGTGTGTGTGTGTGTGTCTGTGTGTGTGTGTGTGTGTGTGTGTGTCTGTGTGTGTGTGTGTGTGTGTGTGTGTGTATACCTATATACGAACACATGTACCTACGCATACGTTAATACAGAAATGCATTATGCATAGAAACACGCACACACACACACATATATATGCATATGTATGTATATATATATATTCATATGTATATTATTCTTATATGTGTGTGTGGGGGGGGGGCGGGTATATGTATCTGTTTATGTATATTATTCTTATAAATATATATTACTCACATAGTTATGTTTTTGGGTGTTTCCAAAGCGTACTTCGTGTAGTATATGCGCCATGTCAGCAGCAGTAGGAGGGGTATTTGCCGAATGTGTAGACACGTGGAAATTACCAGGCACCTATTAAAAGAAAAAAAAATACAACAAACATATAAAAATACAAAAAAATTAATTATGGCACAAAAAAAAAAGAACGTGTAAAATCCTTTACCTGCATAGACTACGAACATTATGGTAGACTACAAACTAAACGAAAAGCTTACATCTAATCTAAAGTCTGTCACGAGCCTGGAGGCTCATCAGTCTGGTACCTATCCTAGTTTCACTAACATGAACCGACTGACAGTACAAAACTTCCCCCTGGTCTGGACGCCAGTCCATCACAAGGTTAAAGTCTGTTATCTCTAGTTCACTTAAATGCAAACGTCTAAAGTCTTTTTCAAGCCTACAAGCTCATCAGGCCGGTTCTTATTCCAGGTTCCGTGGCGTTAAGCAACTGAAGGTACAAGACTCCCCCTTCGATAGGAGATCAATCCATCGTAGGTATAAATCAGCAGCTAATGATGGTACTCATTTTCAGTTGAGTATACAAGAATGACATGAAATAAACTGGTTTGCTGAATAACACATCATACAACACACAACCTACCCCAGGAATCAAACGCACGATATTACGATTGTATGATCACTTACCCCTAGACCACGCTGCCCCATACACGCTCAACTAGTTCCTATATTAATCTTATGCCACTGACATTGCCACAAATAAGCTATAATGATTGTAAAATAAAACAAGATAACACTAGTCTCAGGGCACCGCTGTATTTTTCTTCAGGCGCACCAAATACAAGGGAAATAAAAGAAAGTCTAAGTGTGTTTTCTTATCTCAAATTAACATCTTTAAAAATCTCTGTCGAAGAAACCAGTTCCTTTTAGAAAGGAACTGTCAATCATATCCGGTACTGTATTAAATCAATTTGGCGCATGAGGATTATAAAAGAATTTCGAGTAGAAAATCTTATTTTACATATATGTATTCATGTAAATATATATATATATGTGTATTCATGTATCTGTATATATATATAGTCATATGCATCATCATCATCATTTTATCTCCGCTTCTCCTGCTTGCAAGGGTATGTATATATATAAA
>OZ024759.1:30689336-30691836 GCA_964016885.1 Eledone cirrhosa | reverse complement strand
GGAATATAATGGTTTCTACATGAGTCAAAGGACCAGAAATGTGTGGAAAGTGGAAACTTGATCATATCAAACCCTTCAATGTTTGACCAGGCTAAATATGATATATACATATGATTTTATGTATCGTCTTGGAAACCAATGTTAGCATCGAAATCGTGTAGAAGATAACTATACGATTATATATATATATATATATATAGGAAAAGAGTAACAGAGTCAGGATCCCGACGGCTGAGCTCCGGCCGTTTCGACAGGTAGATCCGAACTGTTTGAATGTAGCTGTCGAAACGGCCGAAGCTCAGCCGTCGGTGTCGTGATTATTTTCCTATTACCCCAAGTATCGAGTACTCTGGTGCGTTATGGTCCACCTGTTATCTTACCACACTTTCTTTGTTATATATATGTGTGTGTGTATGTGTGTGTGTGTGTTTGTGTGCATATGTGTGTGAGAGAGAGAGAAAGAGTTTACATCTGTGTATTTTTTCTTTGTGTTCCATAAATTGACAGCTGGACGAAGTGGATTCGCTTAGGAGGCAGTTATCAGATCAGGCTAGCAAAATCCAACTATAGGTCTTTATACAATCCACTATAACCCTACAAGTCAGTGCTTCAGCATGACCGCACTCTAATGTCTTTGTAAAACAATAAGGAAAATGGAATATTACTCGAATTCAATTTATTAAAATTCAATATCACTTTTGTATTTACGTGGTTATTAATCTTTTCCACTTCCTCTCTAGAAATTCCTTTTTTTTTTTTCTTTACGTTTTTCTTTTTAAAATAGTTTCTTCGTTCGATAATTATGTGGATGTATTCTAGTTCGGTGGTAATTAAATCAAACAATTTCAACGCGATATGGATTCTATAATTTCACAGGAACTCTAATTTTGTCTGTTAGCATTTCAATTAGAAAATTACAGATTTTTTTTTCTTTGATTTGAATTTTTTTTTATTAATTAGTTAGACAGAAAAATTATATATGTATGATATATATATATATATATATATATATATATATATATATATATATATATATATATATATATATATATATATATATATATATTTATTAAAACAACAGATTAAAGTTTAAGCAAAGAATCGCTGCTTTCACCCTTAACGGGATCTTCTGAAACTAACAAAGTCAATCTGTAAATGCAGAAGTGGATATTTAAAAAACGTTGCAACCGGAGGAAGACAGTAAGACGATACTTTGGTTCGTGGAAACGTTTCCTGGCAAAGAACGGGAAAAAACGAATATAATACGTCATTAATAAGAGCGGTGAAAAACAATTCCACGCAAAGAGAGGACCACGTTTATGGTATAATAGAAGTCGTATACTAATGTTCTCTTAGGTGATTCGGATTTACAGATTAACTTTGTTAGCTTCAGAAGATCCCGTTAAGGGTGAAAGCAGCGATTCTTTGCTTAAACTTTGATCTGTTATTTTAATAAGTATTTGCTCTACGGTTCTTATATATTTGATATATATTTATCCTTATCGAGCCCTCTTTAGATTTTAGTCTTCAAATTTATTATTATTACTATATATATATATATATATATATATATATATATATATATATATATATATATATATATATATATATATATATACATATATTTATGATATAAGTACGATTATATATAATATTTATATATATGTATGATCATATATGAGATATATATATATATATATATATATGTATGATTATATATATATATATATATATATATATATATAACGAAGGAATTGTGGTAAGGAACCAGATGGACCATAACGCACCAGAGTACTAAATACTTAGGGT
The DNA here is from genome assembly GCA_964016885.1 of Eledone cirrhosa. NCBI lineage: Eukaryota > Metazoa > Mollusca > Cephalopoda > Octopoda > Eledonidae > Eledone > Eledone cirrhosa. The sequence continues at coordinate 30,690,027 of OZ024759.1, read as the reverse complement.
AGTAGAGTGGGAAATAGGAAAAACGATATATATATATGAAAAAGTATGACCCCGACGGAAGAACTCTAGCCGTTTCGACGGCTAGAGCTCTGCCGTCGGGGGTCATACTTTTCCTATTTCCCACTCTACTACCCTAAGTATTTAGTACTCTTCTAAGTATATATATACCAGACGTACCAGCCTTTAGTTCTATAGCGGATGTAATATGGCCAAATGGTTAAGAAATTCGCTTCACAACGATTAGACTCCAGTTTCAATCTTATGGTGTGGCATTTTAAGCTACTGCCCTTTTACCATGACCTTAGGTCAACCGATCTTGAGTGAAATTTGGTGGACGGAAATTGTCTTGAAGTCCGTTAGAGGTACTCCTCTAACTGTAATTCAAAGAACCTGGCTTGTCACTCACTATCAAACTGAATCTCCCTGAGAACTACGTTATGGAGGAGATGATAATAATTTACTCTACTACTAGCACACGGACAGCAATTTGAAAGAGAAAGTCGATTAAACTGACCCCAGTGCATTACTGGTACTTTATTTTATCGACCTCGTAACGAAGAAAGGCAAAGCTAACCTCAACGGGATTGGAACTCAGAACGTAAAGGGCCATAACTCTATGCTGCAAAGCAGGGTGTCCGGCGCTCTACCTATACTGCCAATCCACTACTCTAATGAGATGATAATAAACTGT
>OZ024759.1:30669336-30674336 GCA_964016885.1 Eledone cirrhosa | reverse complement strand
GAAGCTTATGTCTCATTTTTTCCATTCTTCCTATTATATTACTGATAAAAAGTTTCTACCATTCAAATTCTTTTTCTTTCCTTTTATGGTAAATTGGTTGGAGCGACTTAGAAGTGGGCGAAGAAGACAAGGTTGGATCAATCGATTTTTTTCTGGTTGTTCTTCTTCTTAGAGAATGGGCATTTCAATTTGTATAGATTCCACAAAAGAGGAATCTATACAAGACATGCATATACACATATACACATACACTCACACACACACACAGACATATATATATATACATATATATATATATATATGGGTGTGTGTGTGCATGTGGGTGTGTATATGTTTGAATGTCTTTGTGGAGTGTATATATATATATATATATATATATATTTACACAGTTCAAGAGTAACCAATCTTAAAGAGAGAGATGGAGATAGTAGAGGAGATATGAGAGGAGAGATTGGTGAGTTAGTTAGAAGCCAAAGCGTAAAGGAATGTGCTCAATGTGTAATATGCAGTAGAAAGCAGCTAGGTGGCTGGGTTCATGCAGAAGTTAGGTACGCAGAGCTGGAAATATTCATTAGTTAAGCAAAACAAGACTACAAACTTCACAAGGAAGACATTATTAAAAGATTGTCAACATATTTTAGTTTGATGTAAGGAATGTAGAGAATAATAATAATAATATATTAATAATAATAATGTACGTTTACAATTGTTTCGCTACTCCATATAATATTTCTGGATCAGATGACTATATATCATAATTGATCTGGTTCAGTTGAAAATAATTAACATATTTAAAAAAACAGAGTGGCTCATCGGAACTCAAAGGAATATAAATTAAAATAATGTTACATAATATAATGTTCCATATATTGGTTAAGTTTGATGGTCTTTATTCTCTCTCGTCTACGATTTCACAGAACTTATATTCATAGATTTCTGGGACTTGATTCCTCATTCCTCACTTTTCGTTGCATTACCATCTTTGATTGTTTACAGTCTCGCTCGTTCCCCTTATTTACGTGTCCCAACGACTTTCTTTAGCCATTGCTCGCACCAACCGGAGGTATATGGTCTTTAAAGCGATGAAATACCAATGAAGGTTGGAAGATCACTGATGAAGGACTAAATTTATTCATATATATATATATATATATATATATATATATATATATATATACGTATACATAAATATATGCATAAGAGATGTCAACATGAATGGACCTGTTATTTTTATCTAAAGACATTTTTTCCAATTCCAACCCGCCCGTCCCATCAATCTATCTTATTTCTCATTCTTTCTTCTGATGAAGGACTAGCGTCCGAAACGTTAAGACCCTCTCCCTGCTATATTAAGCGTTAAGCTAATATATCCCTTCCATATACTGTACCGATTGTGTTGTTATTTCTGTTTACCTTTTACATACATATATATATGCATATATATATTAGATATAAATCGAAGTTGTAGCTGCAGTATAGCAGATACCAATAGAATTGTGGGAGACGGTCACAAAGCACTCAGTGGTGCGAAAAGTTAACACATTTTCGTGTAGAGTAAACGCAAATTGTATATATATTGTATATATATATATAAGTGCTAATCCTAAACCTAATTCTAACTCTAGCCCTGAGCCTAATCTTAATTCTAACATTAAACTTCACACCTCCACCGTTCTATACAAAACCTACAGTGTTTTTAAACAGGTTTTATCTCGCTTATTGTATTCTATTATATTCTAGCTCCCCCCCCCCCCTCAGCTCCCTATATCTTACGCTCCCTATCTTGCTCTGAACCACAGACACTGCAAAAAATACACAACCATCTATATTAGCATATAAATACAAAATATTATCACGACCCCACTTCCGTATAAAACTTAATCTATGCACAAAGCTGCAAATATATCGGACCTATATGTAGAGCAGAAAATTCAGTATACACAAAGAAATGATTATTTTCCAAACCATTTTGTTTTTATACCTCGATGCATATTTCCATCAATGTATATCTTCGAAAATTAATGTAATGTTATTTCCCTTGCACACTGTTACAGTTTTGCTACAGTTATTTCCCCTGATGTACATTTCTACAGTTTCTATGTAGATTTCATATCAATATTCATTGGTGGATTGGCAGTAATTAATCGGTAGAGGGTGGGACACCACGCTTTGACGCATAGAGTTACCGCCCTTTCCATTCTGAGTTCAAATCCCGCCGAGGTTAACTTTGCCTTTTATCCTTACGGGGTCGATAAAATAAAGTACCAGTAATGCACTGGGTTATTGCTGGCCTTGTGCCAAAAGTAGAAACAATTATTAATTACGTCAGATTAGGCTGGATAGCTGGGAATCGGATAAATTGCTTTGTGACTTGTGGATGGGTGACAAAAGTCAGCTCTAAAGTGACACACAGAAGACTGAGGTTAGCTGGACATGCTCACCGCCATCCAGAGTTGACACTGCACTCAGTGCTCCTGTGGGATCCCCTGCATTGTCACACTGGAAGAGGAAGACCGAGGTTAACATATGTTGATGCCCTAAGGATAGACACAGGTCTCTTGGAGACGCAGGACATGGCAGTGATAATGTGGGACAGAGACCGCTGGAGAGAACTCGTCCATGGATCTCGGGAATATTACCGGCCGTATAAATAAATAAATAAATAAATAAATATATATATATATATATATATATATATATATATATATATAAAAGCATGAATAATGTTTTTTTTTATGACTTACACTTCAACAGAGATGAATAAAGACAAATTCTGACAGAAACAGGAAACTTATGAAGCATATACTGAGGATTGATATGAGAGCGCCAGTCAATGTTGGGTGGGTGAGGTCTTTTGGAACCTTCCGGTAAATGTCAAACCTGAAAGAAATACCAATAGCTGTTATTATCATATTACTATGATACACACAGACACACACACATACACACATATATATATATATGATTAAAAAGATAAAAGTTTATAAAATTATTATTTAAAACATAATTAGCCAGAAGAGTGGGAATACCATTTATTGCTTAACACTGACACGTGTTTCATTGACGTGTTACATATCAGTCTAGGATCGCTAATGTTTGACTATTTCAATCAAATTAAATCTAAAATGTCTAAAATGGGCCATGCCAAATTTCAAGTGGGCCACATAAATTTTATAATTTTTACTGGGCCACAGCGTATTGAATGGTCCTTAGAGCTTTTATTGACTACTAATCCTTAAATTAATTATATGTAAATAATTTCAATATTTTTAGATTATAATAATTTACTAATGACTTAGTGTTTGAATAACTTTTAATTATTCAGGCATTTTTTCTGACTGTAGAAAGAAAATTACACCATTTTAGTTTTGTGAAAATATTTCAGATGCTTGTGAAATTGTGTGTGTTCAATAAATAGACATAGTTGTAGCTTTAGTGGATATATTCTAAGTAAAATGCAATATTTTTTATACTATAATAATTCTATGGGCCAGAGAAAAATTCTGGCTTCACAGTAGGCCATGAGTTAAGAAAAGGTTGAGAACCACGGGTCTAGACTATATTATTAATTGGCAGTATCGGTATAGGGTCGGGAGCCATGCTTTGCAGCATAGTTACGTCCTTTTACGGACTGAGTTCAAATCCCGCCGAGGTTAACTTTGCCTTTCATCCTTACGGGGTCGATAAAATAAAGTACCAGTAATACAATGGGATAATTGCTGGCCTTGTGCCAAAAGTAGAAACGGTTATTATAAACAAAATAAACTCACCTTCGAATATCAAACTGCATGATGTTGTTATTCCTGTTACAGGAGGTCCGTTCAGCCAAGTCTTGTTTGCTTACTTCTTCTTGTCTTATTCTTATTTTCACTTTTTATTTTTTACCTCCTTTATTTTCTGTTATTATATTATTATTTAATTTTCCAAACTTTACCTTGTATATAATTTGTTTAGCATACTTTTGTCATTTTTGATTCAGTGCTGTTTAAAACTGGTCGAGACTGTTGGGACCTTATATATATATATATATATATATATTTTGGGACCTTATATATATATATATATATCGTTTATGGATTGCAACGTCAAGTTACAGTAGGTTCATCAATGTGTAGTCTTATTATTGTTATTATTATTATTAATATATATATATATGCGTGTATATATATATATATATGTATTTGTGTGTGTGTCACTGTGTGTGTGTATGTGTATCGGAAAAAACTTGTCCAATATATGTTATACAGAGAAAAAAATATATATAGATAGATAGCAAACACTTGTCCCCGGAAGTCTGCACCAGTTCTTCCTTCTTGCGTCCTGCAAATATACAAACTGAAATAAATCCTCCGAACTTATAGAGATACTAAAAACAAACAAGAAAATCTAAATTAAAATAAACGGTGGGAAATGATACAAGTGAAAGAATTAGAGGAATATATGATCCAGGCTGTTACAATTTTGCACCACGCTCCACTGACTCTGCTGATACACCGCCGTTCATTTATGAATAAGAGTAATAAAAAAAATGGGTTAGAATAAATATATATATTAAAAATATATGAACCGTAGAGCAAATATTTATTAAAATAACAGATTAAAGTTTAAGCAAAGAATCGCTGCTTTCACCCTTAACGGGATCTTCTGAAGATCCCGTTAAGGGTGAAAGCAGCGATTCTTTGCTTAAACTTTAATCTGTTATTTTAATAAATATAAATATATATATAGGAAAAGAGTCAGGACTAGGACGGCTGAGCTACGGCAATTTCGACAGCTACTATTTCTGAACTAGCGCAGTATTGTTAGCACAGACGGAGTTCAACCGTCGGGGTCCTGACTCTTTTCCTATTACCCACTCTACTACCAATAGTATCGAGTACTCTGGTGCATCGTGGTCCACCTGGTTCCTTACCACACTTCCTTCGTTTTATATATATATATATATATATGCTGGTTGTAGTTGTAGGTGTAGTGGTGGTTATATTTGTAGTGGCGTTGGT
>OZ024759.1:30661836-30666836 GCA_964016885.1 Eledone cirrhosa | reverse complement strand
CTAATATACGCCATTTGATGGTAAAAGACGTGCCGTTACTTTTAAAGCTCCACACATGATTTGCGAGCTGGGTGGCATGCTTTTCATCGGACTATTTTAAGATAAGTCCAGTTTTCGGTTTGGTGCTTGTGATTGGTGGAGGTCACTTCTGCTTCATATATTACCACTGGAGTATTGTACTGTTGGTCTAGTGAGCATGTCTCTGGCATTCTTCATGAGCATCCGTACGGTAGGGGTTTTTGTCTTTGCCGGATATGTGGGTTTTAATGTTATTGGTACACTGATAGCTCATTTTCACTGTCTTGTGAATGAATATTTGCCGGTATTTATGGCCAACTGTGATGTGGAGGTCTATGAGGGCTAGGAATTGTCTGCTTACATTAGTTTTTACATTAAGTGCGAATGGTGGTGCTAACAATATGACGTCTTTATATCTAGTTTTTTTTCTTTCTAGATGTCAAGCGGTGATATGGTGAATAAGTGATTCTTTCGGAGAAGCCGCTGTTGCTTAGTGCTGAGATATAGTAGGGTGCTGCCCTATCAAATATAGCTTTCCTCGGAGAGAAGTTGGATATAGCAATTAAGCTGCAACAAGTACACTTAGAATATTATGTGACGTCAAGGAAAAGGTGTGGTGCTTCTTATGAGACGAGAATCATGAATTAAAAAGACAGCTAATTCCAGACTGGAATTTAGCTGTCGGAACGGCAAGAGCTCAGTAGCCGGACCCCGACTCTTTCTAATATATATACATATATATATATATATATATATATATATATATATATATGAAATACGTATAACAAAATAAATATAGATGTACAAATGAAACAATCTTTCTTGTTTATTATATATATATGTACATGCATGATTACTACCTGCTATATGGCAGCTGCAGCTTCGATTTAAACCTTATATATATACACACAACTGAATTTATTCGCCTGATATAGGGGCTGCCTCCCTTGCCGATCCCCACGTGGAGTCAGCAATAGTCAGTCCTTGTATTAACATTGAACTAAAACCTGTTGAGAAAGTGGCTTCCTTGTTCAATCATCTTACCAGAAGCCTGACATTCTTTATGTAAGCGGACGGTATTTGATTTAGGAGCCGCAGAAACCCAAATACTGGATTTTACCAACCTTCCAGGGGTCCGGGTAAATTTTCAATACCCGAATTACTTGATCGTTTGTTTGGCTATGCGAATGATTTTTTAACCATCGTCTCAGTGTGTTTGGCCTTTAACGTTTGTTACAGCTCTGGTTCATCTGAATCATTGAGCACTTGCCTCACATCTCGGAGGTTGTTTTTCGTTATTTCGTGGGCCGAAATGCGAATCTCGATAATTCATGTTTGTTTATATATATATATATATATATATATATATATATATATATATATATATATATATATATATATATATATATATATATATTAAAATGATAACAGAAGGCCGTGCTGGGTGATATGTTGTAAATTTGAATTCCGTCAAATCACTATACATATTTCAATGGCCCAGCTCCATTATCCAATTATGATGCAAGAGAGGTCAGTCTCGTATATATTAGAAAGAGATATATATAGAGAGAAAAAGAGTGATTCGAAGCCATACTCTCAACTCCTCTGTTGCCTTCCCTTCCATAAATGAAGTGGAATCTAATGGAAAGAGTGTAGTAATCCTCAGCAAGTGAAGCCTTCCAATATTCCCAAAATGCGAACCTTTTAGTAACAGATATAAAGTTACGCAACTTATATCAATGTCTCATGAGTAATTCCCCTTTCTGAAAATTCTCTTTCGTATTCCTACACGATTAGCAGCTATATACATTCTTCAGTTATTTCCCTTTATAAATATAATCTCTCTTATTTAGTACAAATATAGCTACATATAAGAGAGCATATATGTTTTATTCACAGTTATATGAATAACATTAGTAATAGTTTATCTGCTAATATATAAGACAATGTGTATTTGTCTGTCACGCACTAGAGGTGAGTGAAGAAGAAAGGGGTGATGACGTCGACTGAAGAAAGAGAGGTGCCTAAGCATCGTCTAACATTTGCTATAACTGTGTGTGTATGTATAGCGAATTGGTTACACTCATTGCCTGTTCCTTTACGATCTGAGTTCAAATCCCACCGAGGTTAACTTTGCCTTTCATCCTTAAATACATGGGGATATGTAACTGCTACTGCAACTACTACCAGTACAACAACTATCACAACAAACAACAACCACAACACCACTACCTCCATGACCACTACAACAACACCACTACCACCATCACCACTATCACTTACACTACTACCACCACTACCACAACACCACTAACACCATCACCACTATCACTACTACCACCACTACCACCACTAACACTGCCACCACTACCACTAACACCACTAACACCACCAACACCACCACTACCACCACTACCACCACTACCACTAACGCCACCACCACCACCATAACCACCACTACTATCATAACTACCACCACTACTACAGCTACCACCACTAACACCACCACTACCACCACTACCATCACCACCGCCACTACTACCACCAGCACCACAACCATCACCACAACGACCACCACTAACACCACCACCACCACCACCTAAATTACCACCACTACCACCATAAACACCACCACTACTACAACTACCACTACCACCACCACTACCACCACTACCACCACTACCACCACTACCACCACTACCACCACCAGTACTACCACCATCACCACCACACCACCACAACTACCACGACAGCTATCATTATCAAGGCCGGCATAATTAAAATGTTCCTTGGGCAAATCATTAACACTAATGAACGAACAAATTAAATAACCCACACCACACTCCTTCTCTATTTTCAAATCTCCCTCTCTCTCACCATATTTCTCTCTTTCTCTCTCTCTCTATCTATCTATCTCTGGCGCTCAAATCTTTCCAGCATCTGCCCCTCTCTCTCATTATCTCTCTCTCTTTCTCTCTCTCTCTCTCTCCCTCTCTATTTACCCATCTATCTATCTATCTATCTATCTATCTATCTATCTATCTATCTATCTACCTCTGGCGCTCAAATCTTTCCAGCATCTGCCCCTCTCTCTCATTATCTCTCTCTCTCTCTCTCTCTCTCTCTCTCTCTCTCTCTCTCCCTCTCTATTTACCCATCCTTCTATCTATCTATCTATCTATCTATCTATCTCTGGCGCTCAAATCTTTCCAGCATCTGCCCCTCTCTCTCATTCTCTCTCTCTCTCTCTCTCTCTCTCCCCTTTCTCTCTGCCCCCCCCCCTCTCTGCATCCCTATCTTCCTCTACCTCTCGAATCTCTAATAATGTCTGCTCATGGTTACCCACTTACCCCAGTTCTACCTCTCTTACTCCCCCCCTCTCTCCTGATATTCCTCGGGGATAACCCTTGATATTTCTGTTACATCTTGAGAAAACACACACTCATACACACACGCACACACACACACACAGACACGCGCGCGCGCGCGCACACAAATATTCACGGACATAAAAACACACATACACACACACCGACACCCAGACAGACATACACACATACACCCGCAAACACTCATAGAGAGTGACACACACAGCCACATACACACACACAAACATTCACAGACATAGAAACACACATACATAGACAGACATACATACACACATGTATATAAGAACGTACATACATGCATATATACACACATACACCCATACATTCACACATGCATATATACACACATACATACACATACTACATCTGTTTATTGCAGCAATTGCACATTTCTCTATGACATTAATCATCATATTTTGGAAATATCCTTAGGGGTAGAAACTCAGGGAGATTTGATTGGTTGATCTGGAGTTTACTAGACCTGACTCTGTATCTAGTTTATCGTTGAATTGCTCTAGATGTAATACATCTGGAGAGGTAATATATCTGGTGATATAATCTATCGTTAGATGTTTTGTATCTCTAGTCGATGTAGTACATCTGGTGGTATAATCTATCGTTAGATCTATTGTATCTCTAGATGTAGTACATCTGGTGATATAATCTATCGTTGGATGTATTGTATCTCTAGATGTAGTACATCGGGTGGTATAATCTATCGTTAGATCTATTGTATCTCTAGATGTAGTACATCTGGTGATATAATCTATCGTTAGATGTACTGTATCTCTAGATGTAGTACATCTGGAGATATAATCTATCATTAGATGTATTGTATCTCTAGATGTAGTACATCTGAAGATATAATCTATCGTTAGATGTATTGTATCTCTAGATGTAGTACATCTGGAGATATAATGTATCTGGAGATGTAATCTATCTCTAGATCTAGTTTAATATCTTGATGCAGTATATCTCTAGCCATAGAGTGTTTCTAGATAGAATACATCTGGGGGTGTAGTGGGATAGATGAACTTCAACTGTAGATGATCGTTTGTAAATGAATATTGAAAAAGACTGAAAAGTGCTCCAGAAACGCCGTATATCAATACGGTGACCCTACGACTCCACAAGGAGTCACGGGATCATTTATATATATATATATATATATATATATTCTAAGGCGGGTAAAATTCCCGAGATCCATGGACGAGTTCTCTGCAGCGGTCTCTGTCCCTCATTATCGATGCCATGTCCTGCGTCTCCAACAGGACATCAACATACGTTAACCTTGGTCTTCCTCTTCTAGTGTGTCCATATATATACATACCTATATATATATGTGTGTGTGTGTGTATGTATGTATGTATGTATGTATGTATGTATGTATGTCAGGTCACCAGTTGGTGCTACTGGTAACATGTATCCCAGTACAACCTGTCTCATGGTCGGGTCGTTGTCGACTAAACTGGCAACCCCACCAAGGTTTCTTGGTAAGGAGGGTGACTTTGGACATCCTGCAGGACTAAAAACAAAACCTGTCAAAGGGCAAAGGAGCTCTTAAGAGTCAATGGCCATCCAAAATCACTGGGA
>OZ024759.1:30651836-30656836 GCA_964016885.1 Eledone cirrhosa | reverse complement strand
AGGAAGGAACATAAAAAAAAATTGTAATGTGAAGGAAGACAACGTCTAATTCGGAATATGTTTGGTAGAAGAGCTCGATTGTAAATAAGGTGAACTGTGGCTGTTTGAAAGGTGAAGCAATATTGTTTGTAATGTGAAAGGTGAAGAAATGTTACTTGTAATGTGAAAGGTGAAGCAATGTTGCTTGTAATGTGAAAGGTGAAGAAATGTTGCTTGTTTATGTAAAAGGTGAAGAAATGTTGCTTGTAATGTGAAAGGTGAAGAAATGTTGCTTGTAATGTGAAAGGACAAAATTAAAATTAATTGTAAGCTGGGACATGATTGTGCTCCCATTTAATCTGGCAAATTATCGACTTCCTCCGGCTATGTCATATAAATTTTCAGTCTTGATTGATTTTCTTCTCTCAAACACTTTCCCTCTTTTTTTTTATTTCACACATGTTCTCTCTCTCTCTCTCTCTCTCTCTCTCTCTCTCTCTCTCTATCTCTCTCTCTCCTCTCTCTCTCTCTCCCCACTCTCTCACTATCATTCTACCACTCTAGTAGTAGTAGTAGTAGTAGTAGTTGGTGGTGATGGTTTGGTCGTGGGGGCGTTTGGCGGTAGTGTTTTGGAGAACGCGAGAATGGCGTGTTTTGGTGATAATGGTGTAGTTGCTGTTGTTGTTGTTGTTGTGTTGTTGGAGGGGGGTGGGGTAGTGCTTAGTCCTTTAGAAAATGCAAGGACGGCGTGTGTTGATGACAGGGATGTAGTTATTGTTGCTGTTGTTGTTGTGGTGGTGTTGGTATTGTTGGTCGTGGTGACTATAATGTTTTTAAAAATGCAAGGACAGGGCGTGCTGGTGGTTGTCGTGGAGCAGTCGTTGTGGTCATTATTGTTATTGCTGTTGTTGTTGTTGTTATTGTTAGTGGTAGTGGTGGTGGCGGTATTGCTGGCGGTGCTGGTGGTAATGAAAAGGCAAGGACGGGGTGTGTTGGTGGTAGTGGTGTCGGTGTCATTATTGATATTGTTGTTGTTGGTTGTGGTGTTAGTATTGTTGGAGGTGATGGTGGCGGCGATGGTAGTGGTGTAGCTGTCACTATTGATATTGCTGTTGTTGTTGTTGATGGTGATGGTAGTGGTATTGTTGGAGGTGGTGGCGGCGACGATGGTAGTGGTGTAGCTGTCACTATTGATATTGCTGTTGGTGTTGTTGGTGGTGGTGGTAGTATAGGTGGCAGCGGCAGTGGTGGTGGTGGTGGTGGTAATGATTTGGTAAACACAAGAATAGCATGCGGCCTTGTTAAGCCGTGTGGTGTGGTGTGGTGTGGTGTGGTGTGGTGTGATGTGATAAAGAAGAAGATAGACACGGACGGGTGGGGGGTAATGGTGCAGAGTTTAACAACTGACCCGGCTCCTAAATGACCGCCATATCTAACTTAGGAAAAAAACAGCAACAACAGCTACACTACAAGCAAACAAACAAACAATCAAATAAATACATAAAGTAAAAAATAAATAAATAAATAATAAATAAATAAATAAATAATAAATAAATAAATAATAAATAATAAATAAATAGCTAAATAAATAAAGGAATAAATCTGTATAATTTGACAGGCAGTTAATGAAAAGTAATTTAGTTCATCAGAGTGGACTGGAAACAAATGGTGAAAAAATACTAATAATAAAAACAATGGTTGATGAAAAAACACTCCAACATCACGGAAGAATCTGCAATGAAATATCACATATACATATATATACGTATACATATATACATATATACATATATACATATATACATATATATATATATATATATTTAAACATCTAACACACACACACACACATATATATATATGTATACATCTAACACACAAACACACATATATATATGTATACATCTAACACACATATATATATATATACATATATATATATATGTATACATCTAACATACATACAAACATATATATATGTATACATCTAATACACACAGATATATATATATATATGTAAACATCTAACACACACACACATATACTTATATATACATCTTACATACACACGTATATGTATAGATCTTACACACATTTATACATCTTACATACATATACGTACACATACATACACATACATATATATGTACACATCTTACACACACACATATATACATACATATATGCATGTCTATATACATACATACACACATACATACATATATACACATACACATTCATACATATACACATACATGCACACATATATACATACATACATATATGCATACATATATATATATATATATATATATATATATATATATATATATATATATATATATATATATATATATACATACATATACATGCATACAGGCATATATACAGATTCATAAAATACATACATACACATATGCGTACATATATACGGACATATATACGTACATATATACATACATGCACACATATATACACATACACATACATATGCATATACGTACATATATATACATAGACATATACATGCAAGTAATAAAAAAGGTTATCTTTTTGCATTATATACAACCACTACCACCACCACCACCAACACCAACAACACTACCTCCAGCACCAACACCACCACCAACACCACCGCCAACACCACCAACACCACCACCACCAACAACAACACCGCCACTGCCACAGCACCACCACCACAGCCACCACCACCACCAAAACCACCGCCACCAACACAGCCTCCACAACCACCTCCACCACCAACACCACCTCCACCACCAACACCACCACCAACACCACCGCCAACACCACCAACACCACCAACACCACCACCACCACCACCAACACCAACAACACTACCTCCACCACCAACACCACCACCAACACCACCAACAACAACACCGCCACTGCCACAGCACCACCACCACAGCCACCACCACCACCAAAACCACCGCCACCAACACAGCCTCCACAACCACCTCCACTACCAACACCACCACTGCCACAACACCTCCAACATCACCGCCACCAACATTACCTCCACCACCACCACCACCACCACCACTGCCGCAGCACCACCAAAATCACCGCCACCAACACTACCTCTACCCCCACCAACACCACCGCGACCAACATTACCTCCACCAGCACCACCACCACCACCATACCAACATTAACAACAACAACAATAACAGCATGAATCTATGGCTTTACATCATTTAAAAGTGAATGCAGCATCCATGATAAAATCTTGACATCATGAATAGTAATAAAGATAATAACAACAACTACAACAACAACAACAACAACAAGAATAATAAAAATAATAATAATAATAATAATAATAATAATAATATTGATAATAAAAACTGGTTGGTTTTGACAAGGAAAAAGGATCTTTCTTGATTACAGATGTAGCTTGCTCTTTTGAGACAAGAGTTCAAGAAAAGCAGGAGAAAATTATCCAGTACCAGAATCTAAAGTGGGAACTGAGAAGGATTTGGAACTGTCATGAGATCAAAGCCGTCCGTATCGTCATAGAAGCACTAGGTATAATCTCAAAGAGTTCCCAAGGCTGGTTAAAGAATATCAGCCCAACCCTTTTTTTTTGTATTTTGGAACACTTCAAAAGCATGCTTGCTTGGAATGGCAAGGATCCTCTGATACGCCCTGACTATCTGAGGTCGCAAGTAGCCACCTGTTCTTCATTCGGGCACATTTTCCAGTTAAATAACATCAATGGCTGAGATATCAAATTCACGATAGTAATACTGATTTCTCGCATAGGCCCAAAGCCATTAATTTGAAGGGGAGAGGAAGTCGATTATAATGACCCCCAGCAGTGTGTGACGGTACTTTATTTTATCAACCCCGCAAATAAAAATAATCAAACAATAATAAATTCTCCAATAGGGAGATTTCTCAGGGTCACTACGGGCGAGCGAAAGGCCACAAAAAAACCACGTTCCCCGTGACCGCTAACGCAAGTGCCTTTTACAAGTTGTTCACCTCTTATTTACAAGCGCATGCTCGTAACAAGCTCTGCTCGCCACTCTGAAACATATTTCATCAAACACTTTGGAGGAGAGCACTTCCCTCTCCACCCTGATTCTTTTCTCTTCAAGTGAAACCAGAAAATGTTAATCTGGGCTTCGCTGAAGAGGAAAGTGCTAGTCTTCAACCCTTTTCAAACTCATCCACGACACGAGCTCAGCTCTTTCGCCATGGCCACCAAACAGATAAACTATCCGTCTTTACCGGTTAAAGTAAAACAGTGCTGATCAGGCCAATGCGATTTGTATTCAACACGACAACAGCGACGTCGTCGGCATGTGTTAATATTTTCCAATATTATTTTAATAAATAAGGTTAACTTTGCTTTCATCCGTACGGGGGTCGATAAAATAAAGTACCAGTAATGTACTGAGATAATTGCTGGCCTTGTGCCAAAAGTAGAAACAATTATTTTAATAAATAAAACATATTGTAGTAATAATATAGCAGATGATAATAAAAAGAGTCATATTAATGTGAATTTTATATTGAGAGTTTTATACGCAAAAATAATGAGGATGATAAGGACGATGATGATGATGGCAGTGGCATTGGTGATGGTGGTGGTGGTGGTGGTGACGGTGGTGGTGGTGGTGGTGGTGACGGTGGTGGTGGTGGTGGTGGTGATGGTAGTGGCAGTGGTGATTGTGATGGTAGTGGTGGTGGTGATGTTGGTGATGGTAGTGGTGGTGGTGATGGTAGTGGTGGTGGCGATGGTAGTGGTGGTGGTGATGGCAGTGGTGGTGGTGATGGTAGTGGTGGTGGTGATGTTGGTGATGGTAGTGGTGGTGGCGATGGTAGTGGTGGTGGTGATGGTAGTGGTGGTGGTAATGTTGGTGATGGTAGTGGTGGTGGTGATGGTAGTGGTGGTGGCGATGGTAGTGGTGGTGGTGATGGCAGTGGTGGTGGTGATGGTAGTGGTGGTGGTGATGTTAGTGATGGTAGTGGTGGTGGTGATGGTAGTGGTG
>OZ024759.1:30636836-30644336 GCA_964016885.1 Eledone cirrhosa | reverse complement strand
ACGCACAAGTTGTTATGGCGGCCAATAACGATACGGTTATTGCTGGCAGCCATTGTGAAATTGTCGGTGATTTTTGTTTGGTAGTGAGACATGGATGTTCTCGAAACAAACAGAAAATATATTTAATGATTAATACATAACGACTCTACGCATGTTCCTTGGTCTGAAGTGGTAACAGTACACGACAAACAAATGTAGGCATGGTAATCATTTGAATGTTTCTATGGAAACCTCCAAATTGTTTCTATGGAAACCTGCTGAATGTCTGTATGGACGTCTCCTTAGTGTCTCTATGGCAACGTCGTTAATTTCTGTATGGAAGACCCCAGGGAACCTACTTAATTTCGCAATGGAACTCTACTTAATGTTTGTATGGAATCTTGAATGTCTCTATGGAAACCTTCTTAATATATCTATGGAAACCTCCTAAATGTCTCCATGGAAACCTCTAAATGTCTCCATGGAAACCTTCTCATTGTGTCCATGGAAACCTGCTGGATCTCTGTATATACGTCCGTTTATGTCTTTATGGCAACCTCCTTTTTTTTGTATGGAAACTTCCAGGGAATCCTACTTCCTGTCTCTATAGAAACCATCTTAATGTCTACGGAAACCTCCAAAATGTCGATATCGATCGATCGACAAGAACCAGCTCCTACAGGACTAGAATTGTTTCATTCGAATGAAATCATTGTAAATACATTTCTATATTAAATATTGTATACACTCTACTATTTATTCAGGACCTTACTTACTGTGGTTACACACGATTGAACCCGGGATACACACACACACACACACACACACACACACATAAATATATATATGTATATATGTGTGTATCTATCTATCTATCTATCTATCTATCTATCTATCTATCTATCTATATCTCTATATATCTATATCTATATAGATATATACACACACACATATATATATATATTTATATATATATATAACAAAGAAAGTGTGGTAAGAAACCAGGTGGACCATAACGCCCCATCTAGCTCAGCCGTCAGGGTCCTGACCCTTTTCCTATATATATATATATATATATATATATATATATATATATATATATATATATATATGAAAAGAGACGATTATTAGGAAGACAAATTTTTTTTTTTCCTTATTTATTTCTCTCTCTCTCTTTTTCTGGGTTAGAAAATGATTAAAACGAAATGTTTTACTTTGTGTGAAGTGTTAAGGTATTAGTTGATTTATTTATTATTTAACAATGGCATTTATTTATCTATTTATATATTTAATAACATATATATATATATATATATATATATATATATATATATAACAAATCTGAACTCCTGGCTGTAGACACTCACAACGGCGAAGAGAAAGCAGGGCAAACCAATCAAACAATAATCGCTCTACAAGATCCCAACAGCCCAACATCTGTCTACAAATCTAGTTCAGCTAACACTCCACTAACGACTTCCAACAAATATAACCAACGTTCTGTCGATTTACTCTTTCCAATTTACGTCTCATATCTATATGCTTATATATTTGCATATATTATCAATATGCACACTACATCTGCTAGCAGAGCTCCGCCCGAGTGACGGTTCTTCTGCTAGTGATGATAATATTAATTATAGTAATTGAGATGGTGTCAATGATTATTAGCATGAGGTTGATGATTATCAAAATAAGTGTAACGACGTTGATGCTAATATCAACCTCATTGTCATCACCAATCACCATCACCATCATCATCCTCATCATCATCATCATCATCATCATCATCATCATCATCATCATCATCATCATCATTATTATTATTATTATTACAATTATTATTAATAAAGAAACCATTAGTAGCATTATCGGTGGTGCGTCAGACACCATGTTGTGCAGCATAGAGTTATGTCCCTTTACGTTCTGTGTTGAAATCCCGCCGAGGTTGACTTTGCCTTTCATCCTTACGGGTCGATAAAATAAAGTACCAGTAATGCACTGGGGTAATTGCTGGCTTTGTGCCAAAAGTAGAAACAATCATTATTATTATGAAGATGCTGGCAATGATGGCGACCATAATGGCGACGGAAGTCTTAGTGTTTCCTTATTTATTCAATGTCATTTTTCTTGCATTCATAAGTCATCTCTTCCATGTTTCTTTATCTTCTTCTCTAGCCTCTAACCCTTTTTTTTCTTTTTTTTTTTAATCTATTTTTCATTCACCACATTTTCCTTCGTGTTTCTAACTTCCTGTTCAGTCTCTCAACCACATTTATCTCCCCCTACTCCATTATATTTTCTTCTTTTTCTCTTTCTCTCTTTCTCTACTTCTTTCTCCTCCTGCTGCTCCTCTTTTCCTCATACCCGCCTTCCACCCCGGCAGATACAGTGACTGTAACATCAGATATGAGTATAGCAGCCACACTACTACCACTACTACCACCACAATCAACAATGATAACAAGCACGACAAACAACAATAGCATACTAACCTACTACTACTACTACTACTACTACTACTACTACTACTACCCTTAATGACTACAATAAAAACACCACCAACACCATCACCACCACCACCACCACCACCACCACCAACAACAACAACACCACCAACACCACTACTCAAACCATCGAAATCACCACCACTAAGAAATAAACTTACTACCAACAACAACACTAACAGCAGTACAGCCCCCACCAACAACCACCACCACGACCAACAACAACAACAACCACAACAGCATTATTCCTCCGCTCCTCCACTATTATAATACATAGATGAAACAATAAAAAATGTAATAAAAATAATTGTTTCTACTTTTGGCACAAGGCCAGCATTTATCCCACTTTAATACTGGTACTTTATTTTAACGACCCCCGTAAGGATGAAAGGTAAAGTTAACCTCGCCGGGACTTGAACTCAGACCATAAAGGGCCGTAACTCTTTGCTGGAAAGCATGGCGTCCGACCCTCTACCGATACTGCCAATCCACCGCCTGTAATAAAAATAATAAGCCGAGGGTTGACACTACCCAAACCAGCGAAGAAACTAAATCTAGTGTTGTAAGTATGTCAGAAACAGTTTTTTGTCAGACTCAAGAAGAGAATATTTAACATTTTTGGCAGACATTTTCTCTCAAATGTTGTATGAAACGAAAAAACATTAATTAGATTACTTGTTTATTTTTCAGGAAGAAGAAGAAGAAGAAGAAGAAGAAGAAGAAGAAGAAGAAGAAGAAGAAGAAGAAGAAGAAGAAGAAGAAGAAGAAGAAGAAGAAAACAATTCTGTATTCGCAACTCGGGCCGAAACACAAAGGCCAATACAAATAAACGGAGACAGTAGGGGTTAAATTAATAGAGTAGATAGAAAAGGATCAGGTATCAAAGTTAACAATAAATAAGATATGGAATGGTCTCATAACTCCTGAGGGAGTCGTAGGGGTACCGTATTGACATACTCTCGTACGGCATTTCTTGGGTAATTTAAACCTGGCGGAGCCCATCTCCTGTCCAGGTCGGAGTACAGTATATCTCTTCCAGAGAAGGATAGAGAGTGAGAGAATAGAAGTGAGAAAGGTACAAATGGTTGGTAGAAGTGAGAAAGGCACAAATGGTATGGTATAGTCCCGTAACTCCGGATGGGGGTCGTATGAGCGCCGTATTGACATATGGCGTTTTTAGGGAAATTTTAAGCCTGGTGGGGCCCATCCCCTCTCCGGGTCTGAATACAGCAGATTTCTTCCAGAGAAGGATAGAAACTGACAGAGAGGAAGCGAGCAAGAGATACACACGAAGAATCAACCCCAGTACTTGACTAAAGTACTTGACTGAAGTACTTGACTGAAGGATGCGCAATAAAATGACAAGAACGAAAAGAAGAAATATGGCGGTTACTCAATCCTATATCTTATTTTCAAAAAAGTAATCTTATCGTCGTTCATAAACTTTTTTTTTAATCATTTCAGTCTTACCACATATATTTACATTTATTAATATACCACATTTATTAAGATTATAATCTATTTTTCTTTTTTACATAGATATTAATATTTCCTTTATAATTTTTGTATTTCTTACACGAACACTAGTGTAATATTCAATCATATATAAAGCAACGCGACATGACACGTACCAAAATACCTTCGTAGAAGTTAGAATAATAGACTAAGATGATCATAAGAAAAAGGAAAAACAAAACACAGACATTGCAGTGAACAAAAGCAAAAGGTAATATACATACAACTTTATAATATATAATACATGACATTAGCTTCGTACGCAACGTGATAACTGAATGCAACTGAACTGAAACGAAAGGTAACCAACGTGATGTATATAGCGCTGAAAAACAGATGCTTGGATAATCTTGTAGAAAATGAAAGAATTATTTTGGTGTATTCTGCGAAGCTAATAACTCTTATCCACAAAAACAAAAACAAAACAAAAAGCACATAAAGTAAACGCTTTGAAAGTGAATTTATTCGTTTCTGTTCTTCCGAACACTTTAAATAATGAAATAATATTAATGTAGCGACACGAATTACATCAGTATCACGTTGATACCAGCCATTGATGTTAACATATGTAGCCCCACGAATCTACTTCACCTCGATAGTGCTGGCTAAGCTATAGCTTCCCCATTAAGACAACCTCTTCAATGCTAAAACAACTGACATTGGTGAAATCATCATGTATGTACGAGGGTTAGATAACAGGTTCATAGGCTGACTATGAAGGAGTGATGTTAGCGGTGTGATATCTTGCATGCATTAATTTCAACCCTTTTTATTATTAATTGCATTGTTTCTTTCCAGGGATTTTGTTGAAAAATAAACCGCATTTAGTCATTCCATGAGAGTATCTTGGTCAGCCTATGAACTTTTCAGTCCATTTCAACTTTTCTTATTAATAACAACACTGTTTTTTTTCAGGTAATATATTGAAAAATAAACCCCATTTTCTTATTCCATGAGAGTATCTTGGTAGCCTATGAACGTTTTAGCTGACCGTCGTGTGTAAGATCTCCATCAGAATATAGAACTTAGGTAATTAACTTGAGAGCAAACCAATGTATTAACGATGGACCAATTTAAAACCATTTGAATCCTCTATCGGCACAGTACATGTTAAACTGTAGCTTCCCTATTAAGTCCACCTCTTCAATGCCAAACGAATTGACATGGTTGAGATGATGTATGAAAGATCTTCAGCAGAATATAGAAGTGATGTAATCAACTTGAGAATGAAACCAAAGTATTAGTGATCGACCAACTTAAAACCATTTGATCTACAGTAAAAAGCCCCAAAATAGCTACTTTCCTCTGCAATCAAATAGAATTGAGTTTATCATCTTCTCAATCGTTGCTTTAGATTTTATCAGCAATGACACTGTCGCCTGTCTATAATGGATCTAACGATGATACTTTCAGTCTATAATTTAAGGAAACGACAGCTAATGCTATTGCTGAGAAATTTGACATTTCAGAAGAGAGCGGAATTCTTCATTTATATTCAAAAGGAAATCTTTTGAATTATTATCGTGTAAATTTTTGAAATTTTTATTTTTCCACAAATTGTAAGAAACACCAGCACAACAATAACAACAACAACTACTACTACAACAGCTAAACTGTGTGTGGGGGAGATGGGTATGTGTGAGTGTGTGGGCACCAGTGTGTGTGTGGTGTACGTGCGTGGTGTATGTTTGTTTGTGTGTGTGTGCAACAACAAAAACGAAATCACATCGACAACCAC
Organism: Eledone cirrhosa; assembly: GCA_964016885.1. Lineage (NCBI taxonomy): Eukaryota > Metazoa > Mollusca > Cephalopoda > Octopoda > Eledonidae > Eledone > Eledone cirrhosa. The sequence goes on along the minus strand of OZ024759.1, from coordinate 30,638,597 downwards.
CACTACCACCAACAACATCAACAACAAAACCACCACCACCACCAACAACAACAACAACAACAAAATGACCACCGCAACCACCATTACCAACAACAACAGCAACTACAAAACCACCACCACCACCAACAACAACAACATCAACAAAATCACCAACACTAGAAACCATTATGGATTGGCAGTATCGGCAGAGGGCCGGTCGCCATGCCTTGCAGCATAGAGATACGCCACTTTACGGTCTGAGTTCAAATCCTGCCGAGGTTAACTTTGCCTTTCATCCTTACGGGGTGGATAACATAAAGTACCAGTAATGCACTGGGATAATTGGTGGCCTTGTGCCAAAAGTAGAAACAATTATTATTAATATTATTAATATTATTATTACAGTAACTCCCTGGGATCTAATTAAACGGAAATTATTGGCGTTGTGCCTGAAACAGAAACCATTATTTGCCCACCTGACCAATATTAATGCCAAAATGTCGTGCAATCAGATTCCAGTACAGACACAGTGTGTTGTGTGTCCCTAGGGCAACGATACTCTTATTACCCCCCCCCCTCTCTCTCTCTCGTATTCTACATACAATCTTCAGGATTCTGTAAATAAGTATCCAGCCATACCTTACATCTGTGATTCTCCCAAGATAACCCGCATCAAAGATTAAAGACTTTGATGTCGGTAATAAAGGAAATACTGAAGCAGAGCTCCGAGAGAGAGTGGGGGAGAGAGATAGATAGATAGATAGATAGATAGAGAGAGAGAGAGAGAGAGAGAGAGGTAGATAGATAGATACAGAGATGGGTTATATATATATATATACACACGTAGACAGACACACACACATAGACAGACACACATATACACACACACACACACATATATATATATATATATATATATATATATAGAGAGAGAGAGAGATAGATAGATAGATAGAGAGAGAGAGAGAGAGAGAGGTAGATAGATAGATACAGAGAGGGGTTATATATATATACACACATAGACAGACACGCACACACACACACACACACATATATATATATATATAGAGAGAGAGAAAGAGAGAGAGAGATGGATAAATAGTGAGAAAGAGGGAGTCAGGTAGAGATAGAGAGATAGATAGAATGATATATATAGAGAGAGTATGTGTGTGTGAGAGAGAGAGTATGTGTGTGTGTGAGAGAGAGAGTATGTATGTGTCTGAGAGAGAGAGAGAGAGAGTTTCTCCTCAGTTCTTCTGTTCTAAGAAGATGAGAGAAACATGTCCAGATATCTTCATAATTAGTCGCGAAGTCTGTGATGTAACTACAAGCTACTTTCTAATTACTACCACCACCACTACTACTAATGCTATTACAACAACAACAACTACTACTACTACTACTACTACTACTACTACTACTACTACTACTACTACTACTGCTGTTGCTGGTGCTGCTGCAACTACTACTACTGCTACTACTGCTGCTACTACTATAACTACCACCACCACCACCACCGCTACTACTACTACTACTACTACTACTACCACCACCATTACTACTACTACTGCTTTGCTACTACTACTACTAATACTACTACTACCACTACTACTATTACTACCACCACCACCACCATTACTACTACTACTACTACTGCTGCTACTGCTGCTACTACTACTACTACTACTACTACTACTACTACTACCACTACTACTACTACTACTACCGCTACTACTACTAAGGTCCGGCTCTAATATCAAGGCCAACCTGGTAGCCGTCTAA
>OZ024759.1:30626836-30629336 GCA_964016885.1 Eledone cirrhosa | reverse complement strand
ATCTTACGATTTTGAACCGATAAGCAATCCAACCGTTAAAACAATCAAAACCCAATTTCCACTCTTTCGTTAGTATTTACCGCCGCCATTTTGTTAAGCTACAGTTGATATCAGTAAATAACGTAAATAAACTTTCTATTTGATAACATATGTATTTCGCTTGATATATTTTGCAAGTTTTTGTCTTTCTCTTATGATTAATAGTTTATTTGTTGACAATGTTATGCTAAGCCGTTTATATTTTCCTTCCTTTATTGACAAAGTTTTTGGTGTTTTAGTTTCTTTGTTTATTTGTTCTGATTTTGTTTTCATCAGATTTTCGCTCGTTTTTATTTATTTATTTTTTTTTATTTCTTGTTATTATTATATATATATATATATATTTTTTTTTGTTCTAAAGAAATTTCGTTTTAAATGAAATCTGTCACGTTCTTCTATTTACAAATTCTCTGGTTTTCCGGTATATATATATATATATATATATATATATATATATATATATATATATATATATATATATATATATATATATATATATATACATATATATATATACATATACATATATATATATATATATATATATATATATATATATATATGTGTGTGTGTGTGTGTGTGTCTATATATATATATATATATATATATATATCATACATACATACATATATGTATTCATTTCTACCTATATATATATATATATATATATATATATATATATATATATATATATATATATATATATATGAATGTTTGTTTGTGTGACAGTATATATATGCTTGTGGGTGTAAGGTGTATGGGAGTAGATATGTGTATGTGGATGTGTGTGTGTTGGAATAACGTATGTGTGTGGAAGTGTGTGTTGGAATATGGTATGTGTGCGTATGTGTGTTGGTGTAAGGTGTGTATAGATGTATGTTTGTAAAACAATCGATTAAATTTTGTTGAAACAAGTTGAACAGTTTTTCAACGAAGCAAAACAAACAACAAACAACAGACATATACAAACAATAACAACAACAACAGCAACAAGGACAGGTCACACGAACACCAACGATGACAACATCACCACAGACAACAGCAACAACAGACCACACCACCACCTCCACAACAACAACAGCAACAACAACAACAATAACAACAGACCACGCCACCACCTCCACAACAACAACAGCAACAACAACAACAATAACAGACCACGCCACGACCACCACCGCATCCACAACAACAATAACAACAACAGACCACGCCACGACCACCACCACACCCACAACAACCCCAACAATAACAACAACAGACCACGCCATGACCACCACCCCTACAACAACAACAGTAACAACGAAATCAACAGCACTAACAATAGTAGCTACTATAACAACAGCAGCAACTATAACAGCATCCAACTAACCAGCAATGCAAGAAGACATCAATCTATCTATTTATGTATGTATGTTCTTCTGGTTTTATAATTTCACAAATTTTTCCCAATAGAGAGAGAGTCGGTTTCTAACATAGACACAAGACTCTCTCATTGGAATTCACACAACATCAACTAGGTAGATTATGTATGCATGCATGTGTAGATGTGGATGTTATTGTATGTGTGGATGTGGATGTTTTGAGTTGTATGTGTGCATGTGTATATGCTTTGTATCTGTACATGTGTATCGGCAGTTATTAGATGCAAAATTTTTGGAATGTTTTACATATTTTTACTGTTCCATTAATGGATTGTACTTGTAATTTCCTAACTAGTGTTCTTTCTGTTCCTGTGAATCCTAGCTTCTCAAGATTTGTATTGAGGCAGTTACTAACATATCCCAGTGCCCCAATAATCACAGGCATAAATCTGAAGGTGTAATCAGGGTGGAGTATCTGCTGATTTCTCATCAGTTCTGCATAAATATTCTCTATGTATGTATGTATGTATGTATGTATGTATGTATGTATGTATGTATGTATGTATGAATCTATCTATCTATCTATCTACCTATCGACATATGTATCTATCTATCTATCACGCTATCGTCGCGGGTGGGACCAATCCAGTTGACCACCGAGTCCATTGTCATGATCAAACCGCCACGCTCCTTCAAAAACGAGGGAGAGGCGGTTTTCCTATGTGTTATGGCTATGGTGAATGAGATTATATGGTGGACGAGGTTAAAAGGGCTGAGGTCAGACACCTTTCTCTCCGGCGATCAACTGATTCGTTTTTTCAAATATCATTTTGGAAGAAGAATCAGGATGGAGAGAGAGGTGCTGTACCCCAGCAAATTTTATAAAAGGTGGGTGAATGTGGCGAAGATGGCCCGAGTGGTTGGGCCTTCTCTCTATATAAGCCTGTAGGTTGAGGTAAAAAGAGAAAGAGAGGAGGCGAGTACTCACTCTTGATGCTCCTGGAGATGAGGGTTGTACATTTTTTCGGGGTGTGTACAACCCCTGTGTAACACCTCCCCCTATTGGGGATTTCAATTGTTATTTGTTATTTTATTAATAG
>OZ024759.1:30601836-30604336 GCA_964016885.1 Eledone cirrhosa | reverse complement strand
TGTGTGTGTTTGGCTGTGTCTGTTTGTGTGTGGGTGTGTAAACATTTTACAAAAGACGATTAAACTGGCAATCTTACCTGCGCTAATGTCCTCTCTCTTGCTACTTCAATATTCTGCCTGTGTCAAATTTACTGAAAAACAAAAGACAGTATAAGATTAAGAACATCAAATACATTGGTGTCACCATTCTTGGAGACATAGCAATTAATATGGCCACAATTCCTTCTGCTAGACCCATATAAAATTATAAAATGTTAACTCTAACAAAGATGTCATGAGATATAAGAAGCTTAAGACTTATTGTAGGCAAGATATCTCAATTTCTTCTACAAAGTTTTACAATGTCTTCTTCTTCTTCTTCTTCTTCTTCTTCTTCTCCTTCTTCTTCTTCTCCTCCTCTTCCTCCTCCTCCTCCTCCTTCTTCTTCTTCTTCTTCTTCTTCTTCTTCTTCTTCTTCTTCTTCTTCTTCTTCTTCTTCTTCTTCTTCTTCTTCTTCTTCTTCTTCTTCTTCTTCTTCGGTTGGTTTTGACTGTAAAACCTGTCCAGCAATTCTTTCCTGTGACATTCTAACCACATGCCCACAGTAACAGAGCTGTGATCTCTCAATTCGGAGAAGCAGCGGCTCTGCCTGGAACGACTTTCTGATCTCCGTTCTACGCACTTTATCGAGTAACGTTACTCCAAAGACCAAAGACCTATCGGAGGAACACCATTTAGGCCGCTTGTATTTGCGATCGTATTGCTTCGGACATTCCATGAGAGTGTCTTGGTCAGCTTATGAACGTTTCAATCTATTTCAACTCTTCTTAATAACTGCATTGTTTCTTTCCAGGGACTATGTTGAAAAATAAACCTCATTTGGTCATTCCATGAAAGTATCTTGGTCAACCTATGAATATTTCAATATCTTTCAACTCTTATTGATAACTGCATTGTTTCTTTCCGGGGTCTATGCTGAACAATAAACTTCACTTGTTCAGTCCATGAGGGTATCTTGGTCAACTTATGAACATTTCAGCCGACCTACATATAGTATTTACGTCAATATACGTAAATAGAGTATAATAACACCTTTTTGAAATATAAAGTAGGCCAAGACTAGAAAATTGCTCACCTCGCTTTAAAAGGTGTCATATCCTACATATTTAAAATACATTGTTAAGGACTATTGTCATGATTTAATTACCAATGACAAATCGTAGCTCTTCAGTTATTTCCTTGTCTTTCGGAATTTGAAATTTTAGACGGCATTCAATTGTTGTTATTCTATGTAAATGAAAAGGATTCCATGAATGTCAGGCACAGTACAAGCTACGTGGACAGTCATGATTTGAAATATGAGTTAAACCACTTAGAAATTCGACCAACTTCACAAACGTAAATTTACGTAGGTCGGCATTCGTCTCATAATAGATAATTAAAAATCCATATATACATATGGATAAATGACAAATGCACACACACACAGCAGCATATATATATATATATATATATATATATATATATATATATATATATATACACACACACAGACATATATATATATATATATATATATATATATATATATATATATATATATATATATACATATACATATATACATACATATATATATATATACGAGATATATATATATAATACATATATACATACATATATATGTGTATGTATATATATATATATATATATATATATATATATATATATATATATATATATATATATATATATATATATATTATTTTTATTATATCAATTTATTATTACATTTATTCATATATATTTTTTTTATTTTATTTATATTATTTTTATTTATTCAACTTTCCTTTCTCTATTTGTTTTTTATTGTTATTTATTTATTTGGACACAGTTTCTGCTAGGCGGGAAGCTATCATGAAAATAATGTTGATTGAACGCTAAAAGCCAATATTGAATTTTTTCTCAGCAGACACCAAATTTGGCAGCATGTCAACAGAATAGTAATGAGAATTATACATTTCCGATGGTAAGTCCTGCGAATTTCCTGTTTTCCATCAGATTCTAAAGATTTTCTTTATCTAACATCTCCATTAATCTTAATTTGACATTAGTGGGAGGTCTGGTGGTTTCTATTGACATGACACAATCCTAGAGGAGAAATTCTAGGCGAAAGCAAGTGGAGTAGGCGTCTAATAGATGCAAGGACGTTTGCTGCAAACTTATGAATTTAGCGGTTTCTGTCCCACACAAATGCCTGTATCATAGATGCACCAAAGTCTTAAATTATATAAAATGTACGCAACATAATGCAGATCTTGGGTACACGAGAGATGTAGTGGGATAGCAGACAAACTAACAGGTAGGGAAAACCAATTTCTGACAATATTCGTTTAGAATGATATCAGAAAATCCATCGAAACAACTGCTGAATTTCCGTGTTGACTGATAAAATGACAAGTCAGTGAATCATATTGATGGCCTCCCCACAGCCCGGGCGGACAGAATGGAGAAGGCGTTT
>OZ024759.1:30581836-30584336 GCA_964016885.1 Eledone cirrhosa | reverse complement strand
TATTACTTAGAGCGAGGCAGGGATAAAGAATATGTTGATATTACAGGAGAGGGTGAGATGGGCGGGGGATATTAGAGACTGAGAAAGGAAACAGAAAGACAGAGAGAGAGAGAGAGAGAGAGAGAGAGAGAGAGAGAGAGAGAGAGAGTGAAAGAGGAAGGTGAGAGTAAATATATGCCAAGAGGTTTACTGAAGAGATTGAATGAAGATCTAATGAGGAAGATGGGAAACTAGCACAAAGATGGCGAGAGTGTGTCTATGAGAAAGAAAGAAAGAGAAAGAGACGTATATATATATATATATATATATATATATATAGGAACGAGTAGGACCCCGACGGCTGAGCTCAAGCCGTTTCGACGGCTAATTCTGGACTAGCCGTCGAAATATATCAGGTCATATGAATAAATTGAAGTAAAAAAAACACGCTTCGTTTTAATTATTTTGCGTCCAATCCGCATTATTGTGGCATTCAAACTTCGAATTCTATATAAAAATATACATACATACATGTATATATATATGTGTGTGTGTGTATGTCTGTGTGTGCATGTGTGTGCGTGTGTGCGTGCGTGTGTGTGTGTATGTGTGTGTGTGTGTGTGCATGCATGTATGTAAAAGGTAAACAGAAATAACATCACAATCGGTACAGTATATGAAAAGAATATATTAGGTTAACGCTTCAAATAACAGAAGGAAGGTCTTGACATTTCGGACGCTAGTCCTTCATCAGAAGTAAGAATGGGAAATAAGATAGATTGAAGGGACGGGCGGGGATGGAATTGGAAACAATGTTTTTAGATAAAAATAACAGGTCCCTATATATATATATATATATATATATATATATATATACAAACATATATATATATACAAATATATACATATATATATATATATATATATATATACATACATACATACATACATACACACACACATACATATATATATATACATACACATTGAAAACGTGTTCTATTGTGGAGATCAGCTGCCCACTAGATGTAAACATTGTCAGAAAAATACAAGAGAAGGAGGACATCTACGGACCATTGATGAGGAGTTTAGAAATCCAGTATCCAAGATAGACCTTCAGCTTCATACCCATCATTATTGGAGCTACAGGTTATATACCAACCCGCTTGGACCAATGTATAACTGAACTTGGATTTGCGGACAAAGAGCGCAGTACCCTAATTCATAGTCTACAAATGGCTGCGATAGCTGGCACCTTCAAAATTTGCAAAACATTCTTGCGATTCAAGGGATGACAATTTCTTTTCTTTTAGAACCTTTCCACCAGGAAGGTGGCCGGTCAGAAATATACTCGAAATTAAGAGAAAGAGAGAACCTATATATATATATATATATATATATATATATATATATATATATATATATATATATATATATATTGTTACTGAAGATGTGAGAGAATCTATGATATAGAGACTAATAAAACGTAGTTACATAAATATCGATTTAACATGATCAATCAATCTTCTGAAACGCTCTTAAAGCAATGACCTGATGAAGCACTAAAGCTTGCCTTTTGTTTTCATTACTCACATTGTTCGACTTATACGTGTTAATACACACCCACACACACACACATTGCTATTTATATATGATTTCATTTTTGTCTCCTTACAATTTTCCCGAACACTCGAGTATTAAAGGCTAAAATATAGTCTAGATAGATGAGAAACAAAACAAGGGTGTAGTTTATACAATACCCAAATGATTTAGAATTCGACCTTAAGTAGGAGCAATAACATTAAGAAAGACATGAACTTCACCGCATCATTTTGTTTTGAAAATTTTGAATGTAGGTTTATAATTATGAATTTTCAGAAGAATTCCGTAGTGTTCTCTGTGGCCTAGTGGTAGGTGCTAGAGACGGTGGAGATCCTACCCTTGGGTTCAAATCCTGGTCAAGAACTACATGTAACCATTTTCAGTTTTTTTTATTTTACAACCAATAGAAAAAATCTGAAAAGGTTTCACATTCAAAACCTACTTTCAAAATCAAAGTTTAAAAGCTGTGCTGTCGTTCATGGATCGCCTAGAGCTATTAGTAATATTTAGGGTCGACTTCTAGTCATTATTGAAAGTCTCTGGATTTCGAAAAATACATAATATTTTTTATTGGAGAAGCTAAGATATTTTTACGCAAACATTTGATTGCAGCGTTTTGTTGCCACTTATGTATTTTTCGAAAATGTTATCTATTCATTATAAAAATTAAATGATAGCATTCTATATGTAGGTGGCCCCCTTTATCTCCTGGCAACCAATACTTTTAGACACAGTCCGCCACTGCTTAAGGACATAACGGACCATCGTGTCCGGGAATCGAACTAAGAACCTCACGATTGCGAATCCAATTCTCTAACCATTCATACATATATACTGGTATACGTTGTGTTACTCAACCAACCGACACTAGTGTACACATGGTAAAGCAGTCGACGACCTATACAAGTAGGTCTGTGAA
>OZ024759.1:30564336-30566836 GCA_964016885.1 Eledone cirrhosa | reverse complement strand
GCTGCTGACGTTCCGATCTTGCAGAAAATCTCGGCAATATTATCAGATTTCGAAGAAGACTTCTTACCCATTCTATCACGATGCATCCATATTGAAGGAGAAAAAAAAAAAATAAATAAAGAAGTGAACTAGTTCATATAATCCAATCTGCGTTTTACCATTTCTGTAAAGTCATCATCTTTACTGATTGAATGCGAATAATAACATTATAATGGAGAATATTCACCATCTACTTCACATATGCTGTATTTCTATAAATGGCCTGGTATTTCAAGACGAGACCTTTTCCATTGTCTATAAGGTTGTTTGGCCAAACTATTTATTTAAACCTATACCGATTTGCTGTGCCTGGATCCGACATCTAAAAGCTTCTAATTTAAGTCAATTTAAAAATAGTCGAGATAAAAGCCATTGGAATGAAAGTGAATGTAGAAATATCTATAGACGCAGATGGTTTTGTAAATTCCGTTTATTATCTTTCAATGGCTGCTCCATAGGCCAGCGAATATGTGATGTATTTCTTACAGAATACAATTACGGATTATTCAGATAGAGCGTTCGTCGTTTAGTCTTGATTTTAAGGCATTTTTATAGCGTTGAGATATTTAAAACTCCCAAATTTAATAATAGGATGTGTAATCAAGGGCAAGACATGTAAATTAAGAAAGGAGAAGAGAAATAGAGACATAGAGAGAGAGAGAGAGAGAGGATGAACAGAGCGAGATATAGATAGATAGAGAAGAAAGAGAGAGAGAGAGAGAGAGAGACCAGAGAGGGTGATCAGAGAGAGAGAGAGAGAGAGAAAGAAAGAGATTGTGAACAGAAAGGATGATCAGAGAGATAGAGAGAGAGAGAGAGAGAGAGAGAGAGAGAAAGAAGAGAGTGTGATCAGAGAGGATGATCAGAGAGAGAGAGAGAGAGAGAGAGAGAGAGAGAGAGAGAGAGTTAAAGAGAGTGTGTGTGATCAGAAAGGTTGATTAGAGAGAGAGAGAGTGATCAGAGAGAGAGAGAGAGAAACAGAGAGAGGGAGAGAGAGAGACACACACACACACATACTGTGGAAAGACTGAGAGGGAACCATAAAAGAACAAAGAAAATACGGAATAAAGAAACTGAAAACGAGAAATTGGAAGGAGGACAATGTTAATCCCCTTTTCAAATAAATCGATATTTTCCTTATTTTTTATCTCTTTATTTATATTTTTGGGGGTTTTCTATGGTAATCTAATAGCTTTTCTGACTCCTTAACGCTAAACTAGATTTGACTGGGAATCAAGTTTAATGCGAAGAAGAAAAGGAAGGGTGTATTTCATGGCCATTGAGTAAAAGACAAGGGGAAAACACAGCAGTAAATGCAGATAATTGTTCAACAATGCTTTTCATGTAGCTACTAATGAGGATTTGATGGCATAGCCAACGAAACACGTAATTGGGGATATCTCAGCAAATCTTTTCCAATATGCATTGATTTTAAAGTGCTGAAAAGCTGAAAAGCGCATGATAATGTGGAGGGTTTTTTGTGTGTTTTTCCTTTACTTTTTGGTATAATTTTTTTTCAAGATAATATTGCATTCTTTGATTTTCATTGCGTCACAAACACGTGGTCTTGCGTTTGATTGCACTCTGTAAAATGTATTTTTAGTAATTTCTTTGCATTTTCACTATAGCCTTGGGTTGGTCAAAACGTCGTGCTAAAAACTTTGATCGATAGGAACTATGTAAATAAATATTTATTAGATTTCAGCATATATATATATATATATATATATATATATATATATATATATATATATATATATATATATATATATATACATACATGTATATATATATATATATATATATATATATATATATATATATATATATATAGTATATATATATATATATTTGCATATATAAGTATACATACATACATAAATACCCGCACACACACATACACACACACACACACACACACACACACATATATATATATATATATATAATATATATATATATATATATATATATATATATATGCATATATAAGTAAACCTACATACATATATACATATATATAATATATATATATCATTTCCTTAAAAAGGGCTGACTGAATACGCTCCTGATTTTCTCATGATCAGTCAAATAATTTATAGATTACGTACTGGGATCAATACTATCGACTAAATCGCTTTAAGGTGGTGCCCCAGCATAACCTCAGTGTAATGGGTGAAGCTCCCAAAAGAATCATAAAAGAATAATAATTGCCTTAAATTCGTATTGATTTATAATTTCGATACAAAATCAATAAATTTTCGGCGATCGGTAAAGTTGTTTAAATGAAGCTCAGTGTTTGATCAGTTCGAGGGTCACTGAAAACTTCATAGGTTGACAAAGATACATGCAATGACCAAATGAGGCTTATTCTTTATCATAGTCCTTAAAAAGAAACAATGCACTTATTAATGAGCAGAGTAGAAATTAATGTATGTAAGATTTCACAGCCCTAGCATTA
>OZ024759.1:30541836-30554336 GCA_964016885.1 Eledone cirrhosa | reverse complement strand
GGTGGTAATGGTGGTGGGTGTTGTTGTTGCTGGTGGTGGGTGTTGTTGTTATTGTCGTTGGTGGTGGTGAAGGTGGTGATGATAGTGGTGGTAATGGTGGTGGGTGTTGTTGTTGTTATTGTCATTGGTGGTGGAGGTGGGTGTTGTTGTTGTTGTTGTTGTTGTTAGTGTCATTGGTGGAGGTGGGTGGTGGTGTTGGTGTTGTTGTTGACAGTAGGAAAGTTGTAATTACATTAATCAGTAGGAAGAATACATTGTTGCCGGTCGTAATTATTGTTGTTGTTGTAGCAGTTCTTGTTGTTGTTGTTTGTGGTGGTTTTTGTCGGTGTTGTTGTTGTTGTTGATGTTTTTTTTTGGGGGGGGCGAAGGTTGTGGTGGTGGTTGTTGTTGGTGTTATCGTTGTTGTTGTTGTTGGGCTGGTGGTGGTGGTTGTAGTGTATTATTGTTGTTGATGTTTTTTTTTTAGGGCGGGATGGTTGTGGTGGTGGTTGTTGGTGTTATCGTTGTTGTTGTTGATGTTGTTGTTGATGGCGGCGGTGGTGGTGGTAGTGGTTGTTGTTGGTGGTGGTGGTTCTGGTGATGGCGGTGGTGGTGGTGGTGTTGATGGTAGCGGTGGTGGTGAGTTTTGTTGTTGCTGTTGTTGTTGTAGGTGGCGGTGGTGGTGGTGGTGGTGGAGGTTGTGGTGGTGGTTGTTGGTGTTATCGTTTTTGTTGTTGTTGTTGATGTTGTTGTTGATGGTGGCGGTGGTGGTGGTAGTGGTTGTTGGTGGTGGTGGTGGTTGTGGTGATGGCGGTGGTGGTGGTGGTGTTGATGGTGGCGGTGGTGGTGAGTTTTGTTGTTGTTGTTGTTGTTGTTGTAGGTGGCGGTGGTGGTGGTGGTGGTGGAGGTGGAGGTGGTGGTTGTTGTTGTTGTTGTTGTTGGTGGTGGTTGTAGTTATTATTATGTGCGGTGGTGGTGGTTGTTGTCGCTTGGTTCTTGTTGTTGGGGTGGTGGTGGTGGTGTTGGTGGTAGTGGTTGTTTTTAGGGTCGGTGGTGCTTCTTGTTGTAGTCGTCGTGGTAGTGGAAGTGGTTCTTGTTATTATGTCTGGTAGTTGTTGTTGTAGCAGTGGTGGTGGTTAATGTTAGGATTGGTGATGATAATAATAGTTACAAACATGGTGGTTACATTTCTATTGATCGTTGTTGTGTTAAATTCTAGGTGTTGATTGCTACAAGTTGGCAGACGGTGAAGTATTTCTTCCCAGTTCACTGCGTTCTGAGTTCAATTGCTCCGCCGGGTCGATTTTCAGAATCAATAAAATAAAGGCCCCGAAACCTCAATTTTACTTTTCATCCTTTCTAGATCGATAGAACAAAGTACCCATCAAAGGCAGAATTGTCAGAGCGTCGTGGTATTACTCCCTTTCAATGACACAATTGCCCGTGGAATGCTCAGCTACGTGCACGTTAATCAAAGACAGTTTACCACCAGAATTGTCACTGTAATTATTCTTCCCCTCATCAACTACACTATCACCTACACTACAACACAGCTTGTTCTTCATCTAACCACATACACTACAACACACCTTCTTGTATTTTACCTAACACCCAACACCACATAACTCAGTCTTGTTCTTCACCTTACCACCTACACTACCCCCTACACTACACAGCTTACACTTTAACTAACCATATACACTACCATCTACAGCCCCACCTATACTACCTCATACACTACTACTTTAATTACCATATACAGTAGGTCACTCACCAGACTAAATAGTAATTAATATTGTTTATAATGTGGTGTCCATTAAACGCCGATTCAGAGAAACATTTTGTTTCTCCTTCGTGCAATTGTCTTGTGGTTTATCGCTTTTGTTGTTTGGCGATAGAAATTTCGCTCTTTCACTTCCAACAACCTCCCACATTTCTCCACCACCTACATCTCCTAGCTCCCTTCAAGCTCCTCCTCCACCGCCTAGCCCCCGCCACGTTCCTGGAACCACCCCCCAACTCCAATCACCTTCCACGCTCCAACACCTCCACCTCTTAGCACCTTCCATGCTCCTCCAACCACCTTCCATGCTCCAACCATCCTCCACGCTTTTCCAAGCACCACCTCCACCTCCTAGCACCCTCCATGCTCCTTCACCACAAAACCCCCCCTCGAAATCCAACCACCCCCTCCATGCTCCTCCCCCCCACACACCCTCCACCACCTCCCAACACAAACAGATAAAAAAGATCTTTTTAAACAAAAGCCAAGAACAACGTTCTCCACGAACCCACTTCACGCTTCCCTCCATACTCATTCTCCACCACGCACCCCCTCCACACCAACCATCCACCCCCTAACACGCCTCTCCACATACCACCTTCCCCTACACACACAGATAATAAAAAAATCTTTTTAAACAAAAGCCGAGAACAACGTTTATGATAACATATACAAGTCAAAACAAACCAAATCAAACAAATTAGACAACAAATTGTAGAGTCAATGTGAACATTGCCCTTCAAAATAACATGATAACTATCGATAAGCGCATTGAACTGAAAGAGAACTGGGTCAAAACTCGGTGTCTAGTAAACGGAAATCTAGGCGCCATTTTAGATTTTTCAATGAGGAGGTTGTTTTGTAGGTTAAACGTATCATGAGACATTTCTCTGTGTGTGTGTGTTTGTATGTGTGTGTTTGTATGTGTGTGTGTTTGTATATGTGTATGTGTGAGTCGTATTGTATATGTGTGTGCATGTGTGTGGTATTGTAGGTATGTGTCTCCTATTGTATAAGTGTGTGTGTGTGTGTGCGTAGTATTATATATGTATATGTGTGTGTCTCATATCATATGTATATGTGTGTGTATCTATTATATCTGTGTGTCTCGTATTATATGTATGTTTGTGTCTTCTGTTATATGTGTGTGTGTGTGTGTGTGTGTGTGTGTTGTATTATATATATATGTGTGTGTGTGTGTGTTGTATTATATTTGTTTATGTCGTATCATGTGTGTGTTGTGTTGTATATTTATCTTCATTGTGTATGGCAAACGGTGTCAACATGTGACATGTAAGTGCTTGTATTTACAACAGCTTTCATTTATTGTTTTGTTTAGATTTTACAGAATATTCCGGAAAAGTAAAGACCATGTTCATACCCAATTTCAGGAATAGAAAGGTCATGCTTAGACACAATATCAGGACACCCGAGTCTGGTGGAGGCTTTAATTTTAATCAAACCGCAGAAATGGCCTAAATATTTACAAAAGAGTGCACAACGCAAAAAGTTTAATATGGCGGAGTTTTCTATATTTTTTATTTTATTTTTACAGCTCACATCTTTGCAGGTTTAGCTAGCCTCCTACGTGATTGTATCTCATAAAGACGTTTTGTTTTTCTCTGGAATCTTGACGATATAGACCCTAGCTCCATCATTTAATGAGCAATGTGAAACAAAGCATCTTGCTCAAGAACATAACTCAACTTTAGGTTTACCAAATAAACCCGCAACATCAAGTTCGTAAATCGGACAGCCTATCCGATAAGACACATTTTAGAGGTTTGGTCAAATTTGGACCTTGAAACCTTGGGTATCGCTTTCGTTCCGTGTGTGGGAATGAATAAATAATATTATATATATATATATATGTATGTGTGTGTGTGTATGTATGTGTGTGTGTGTATGTGTGTGTTTGTGTGTGTGTGTGTTAGGTGGGTACCTTGTAGTTACTAGCGGCGACGCTGGTCGAAGCACACAATACTGTTACTGTGTCCGTCTTTCGTTAGGTTATGCCCCATTATTATTTTTTCTGTCGTCTGAGTTCAAATCCTGCCGGGGTTAACTTTGCCTTTCATTCTTACGGGGTCGATAAACTAAAGTACCAGTAATGCACTGGGATAATTGCTGGCCTTGTGCCAAAAGCAGAAACAATTATTACTATCATTCGAAACTCTTCTGCTCTGACAGATGTTATATCGACACTATACTCTCCCCCAAAATTGTTGGCCTTGTGCCTAAATTAGAAACCATTAAACCATTCAACAGATGAATTGGCAGTACAGGTAGAGGGTCGGACGCCATGCTTTGACGCATAGAGTTACGGCCCTTTCCATTCTGAGTTCAAATCCCGCCGAGGTTAACTTTGCCTTTCATCCTTACGGGGTCGATAAAATAAAGTACCAGTAATGTACTGGGTATTTGCTGGCCTTGTGCCAATAGTAGAAACAATTATTATTATTATTAAGCAGATATATATATATAGACAGGAAGGAAGATGGATGTATGGGTATGCATATATATGAGAATATAGGAGGATATATGTGTATGTAAGTATATATATATATATGTGTGTGCGTGTGTGATGGATATATATATATATATATATATATATATATATATACTTGTGTAATGTACGTTATTGTTCTGTCACAAGAGATATGCCTCTGGCTATAATATCAACATACCGTATGGATGGAGGGAGGAGGGGGAGATGATGATGATGAGGAACAGGAAGAAGAAAAAGATGAAGATTGTGATGATGAAGAAGAAGAAGAAGAAGAAGAAGAAGAAGAAGAAGAAGAAGAAGAAGAAGAAGAAGAAGAAGAAGAAGAAGAAGAAGAAGATGACGACGGTGATGATGATGAACAGGAAGAAGAAAAACAACAATAAGAACAACAACAGCAACAACAACAACAGTAGCAGCAGTAGCAGGAAGTGTTCAAGAAATATCGCCCTAAGTGTTCTCTTTATACGATCAGAAAATATCAATTCCTGAGAAACGATAATGTGTAGAGAGTAACCATACGGTAAAGTTGCTAATTTGTTCAGCAATTGGGCATATATTGAAAATACACAATGGAAGTCATACTGCTCAACAGTTATGTGCAATTTATTAATTAGAGTTGTTTACCGTTCCATGTTCTATTCGGTAATATCTTACCTTGTGTCGTTAGAAAAAATAATAAAGTTTTCTGAAATAATTGTTTCCACTTTAGGCACAAGGCCAGCAATTATCCAGTGCATTACTGGTACTTTATTTTATCGACCCCGTAAGGATGAAAGGCAAAGTTAACCTCGGCGGGATTTGAACTCAGAAAGTAAAGGACCGTAACTCTATGCTGCAAAGCATGGTATCCGACACTACCGATACTGCCAAACCACCGCCCTTTATAAAATAATGGTTTCTTATATAGGCACAAGGCCAGTAATTTTGCGAGTGAGGAAAGTTGATTAAATCGACCCCATTGCGTGACTGGTACTTTATTTTATCAACCCCCGTAAAGATGAAAGGCAAAGTTAACCTCGGCGCGATTTGAACTCAGATCATAAAAGGCCGTAACACTATGCAGGAAAGAATGGCGTCCGACCCTCTACCGATACTGCCAATACACCCGCCCTAATAATAATTCTGTACCTTTAGGCTACAGCCAGCCACACGAACCTGTAACATATCCTGAACAAGCAATGCCAGTGCATATATATATCTCTCTCTCTCTCTCTATATATATATATATATATATATATATATATATATATATATAGGAACAAGTAGGACCCCTGAGAAGTTCGGCTATTCATTTACCAGGCTAAACATTTTTATTTAGTCCAGAATTACCCGTCGAAACGGCTTGAGCTCAGCCGTCGGGGTCCTACTTGTTCCTATTACCCATCTACTACCCTAAGTATTGAGTACTTTGGTGCGTTATGGTCAATCTGGTTCCTTCCCACATTTCCTTCATATATATATATATATATATATATATATATACACATTTATATATACGTATAACCATGTATATATGAATGGACAAACGGTAATTACATGTATGAACCATTGAAAGGTTGTCACGTTCTTACAGTCGCTAGTTATGGGAAGAAAAAAAAAACACAGGAAAGCAGGAAGAGAAACAACACAGGAACAAAAAAAAATTAACATTTTTGGAGTTAAGCTCGAGTGAAAGTTTGACATAAAATTACAGAAGTAAAGTAGAGATATACTGTTAATGATCGCTGATGACGTAAAATAGAGCCATGTTTTCGGCGAGGTTTCTTTTATTGAATTTTTTTTTTTTGCCATTATGATCTGCTGAGAATCACAAGCTTTGTCACAACAACTGTCTGCATCTAGATTAGGACACAGATGACGACGATGATGATGATGATATATATATATATATATATATATATATATATATATATATATACACACACTACATCCATACCGTCTACATTTTTCTTGTATCATTGTATCAATCTAGTAAGAGGAAAAATATAGAAAGAAAAATCAATAAAAAAATATATATTTTACTTACATATATTTAAAGATCGCCTTTCTATCTGCTCCGATATTTATGGCCGTTTTTGCTTGACGTATCTGCAAGAGAAAAAATAAAAAGCAGACGATATTAAATCTGTTACGTTCTCTACTACTTATTTATTACATCTGCTCGCCTCTTCTTACAAATTACTGTCCATCAAAATCTGCCGAACACTATAATCGAACAGGTATTTGTTTATTCTCTGTTCTATTAGCCGCGAAACAAGCCAGTGATTTCTAGTCTACTTACATCTTGCCAGCGTTTACTTACCAACACTCTCTGCCAAACAACAGTCCAGCCTGAATCGATATTTTATATATTACAATAAATGAACGAAATTGAAGACATGGAGCAGGGCAGGCATTGATTTATATTTTTTTGGTGTTGAAAATGTTATACAAACGGCTAGGAAATAAAAAAATAATAATTCGAAGCAAGAGAGTATTAGATCGAACCCGAACATCTGAAAGCTGTTGTTCAAGATAGGAAAAGAATGACTTCACTTGTAGTTCTAAACAATTTAATTTAATTTTATAATATTATAAAATTGAATCAAATTGTTTAGAACTACAAGTGAAGTCATTCTTTTCCTTTTTCCAAATATATATATATATATACACAGGGGATCATTTGTAAAATGTGTAATCACACATAGCTAGGTAGGTAACTAATTACAGTTTAACCAGAGCTTCGTGTGTTTATTTTAAATATATATATATATGTCAATCAATTTCTAGTTGATATAAAATGAAAGGAATCTTTGAGCTTATTCTATGGTGGATATGGCACATGTCTCGGACATGACTCCCTTAATTTAATTTAATTTAATTAATTTTGGATATATATATACACATATATGTGTATATACATATATATGTGTATATATATAGACATACACTCACACCCACACACAAACACACACGCATATATATATATATAAAGTATTAGAGGAAGAGAAATAAACATTATGTATACAGTTCTCACACGTATGTAGGTGTATGTGTATGGGTGTATGTTTGTCTGTACGAAGCTGTGAGGCCATGGCGGTTGTGATGTGCATTACACCATGACATGCATAAATGTCGATTGTCTACGTCACATTAGTTACCTCATAATCTACTACGCAATTGATAAAATGACTTAATGGAAACTAGCATCTGTAAATTAAAATTGTAACATTACGGTGTTTTATCATACGATTCTTATAGCTATGTAGGTATTATCTGCTAATGCTATCTATTGTCATTATCTCTATAAACTCTGAAGTTTAAACAACTTATAAGTCGTTTTTAAAGAATAAACCTGATATATTTTAACAGCTGAAATTGTGTCGCTCAATATATGTTGAAAAATACAGAACGACAGATTTATATAGATACATGGACACATACGCGCACACACGCTCATACACATGTATATATGTATATATTTCTTTCACTCTACTATCACAAGTATCGAGTACTCTGCTGAATAATGGCCTTACTAGTATAAAACTGCTACAAATCCTGATATATATATATACATACATGCATACATATATATATAAAATTGAAAAAGTGTAGAATAACATGGTCAACAGTACACAAAAGGAGATTTATTTACAATCTAACAATTGTTTCACTGATAGAGTTGTCTAAAAATTGCTAAACACTAAAAGTAGTGCCACTCAATTTAAAATACATGTTATCTCTATCATATCCTCAGAGACTGAAAGAAAATATAAATATATGCGTAACCGGCAAATTTACAAACTCAAATTACCGTACGCTAAAACTATCCATGATAAGAAGTATTCACAACCTCTAATCGGATTACCTATAACGATATCTTGTTATCCTCTCTCTCTCTCTCTCTCTCTCTCTATATATATATATATATATATATATATATATATATATATATATATATATATATATATATAGAGAGAGAGAGAGAGAGAGAGAGAGGATAACAAGATATCGTTATAGGTAATCCGATTAGAGGTTGTGAATATATCTATCTCTCTCTCTCTCGCTATATATATATATATATATATATATATATATATCATAAAACATGTCTATAGAATCACAAGATAAAATATATACTATTTCCTCTCCCAATTAGCATAATTAACTATATAAAAAAATCGAATAGACCAGGCTATACGAATGAGGCTTCTATGAAAGAATCTCCAACAGATAACCAAAACTAGCGCTTCGCGTCGGCCGCATTGGAATATTTATCGAATATTTCGACAGCGTAATCGCCTAGATACAGTCAACTAAGCAGAATTAGGTTTAAAATAAACTAGGAGAAACTAGTTTATTTTAAACCTAATTCTGCTTAGTTGACTGTATCTAGGCGATTACGCTGTCGAAATATTCGATAAATATTCCAATGCGGCCGACGCGAAGCGCTAGTTTTGGTTATCTGTTGGAGATTCTTTCATAGAAGCCTCATTCGTATAGCCTGGTCTATTCGATATTTTATATAGTTAATTATGCTAATTGGGAGAGGAAATAGTATATATTTTATCTTGTGATTCTATAGACATGTTTTATGATATATAGCTCTGATTGTTTAATTTATTAATTTTTCATTGAGCCAAAAAGTGACCAGTTGCAAAACACGTATATGTATGTGTATGTATATATATATATGTAAACTTTTATATATATATATATATATATATATATATATATATATATAACAATGATAGTGAATAAAATAGACGTTGAAGTTACGGCTAGCATCTCGAGAGAGAACAATCCTCAGAAGCTTAGACGAGCGCTCAATGAGATGATATTGATAATTCGATAAGTTAAAGCTCAGAGTAATAAACATACGTTAATGGTGTGACAAACTGAAAATTGTGGGTAGGTGAAAATGCCACAAAAGTAATTACAACAACGAAAATACATACAGGTTATATATATATACATATCCACAAGCAAACACACACAAGAATATATATATATATATATATATATATAGAGAGAGAGAGAGAGAGAGAGAGAGAGAGAAAGAAAGATAATATACATATGTGTGTGTGTGTGTTATATTGTAGAAATCTGATTAACAGGCGAAACCCCAGAGTAACAAGTCTCATTATTTAGCCTTAATAAAATGATTATGACAGGATGGATTCAGTTTGAAACTGTTTAGATCATTATTCAACAGAGTACTTGATACTTGGTGTAGTAGAGTATGGTTAGATTATAAAGAGTCAGGACCCGACGGCTGAGCTGTTGCCGTTTCAATAGCTAGTTCTAGTCTGGGACTAGCTGTTGAAACGGGAAGAACTCAGCTGCCGGGTCCTGACTCTTTATAATATATATATATATATATATATATATATATATATACGTAGGTCCCGGGTTGAGTCGGCGATAACCACAGTAAGTAAGGTACTCAATACATGGCAGAGTAAAAATGTTTTATTTTATAGAAGGAGCTTCTACAGGACTAGTACTGTTTCATTCCTGAAGATTTCATCTGAATGAAACAGTACTAGTCCTGTAGAAGCTCCTTCTATAAAATAAAAATAAAAAAAAAATATATATATATATATATATATATATATAAAGATGCATATATATATATATATATATGTGTGTGTGTGTGTGTAATTAAGATCCATATATATATATATATATGAATCCTAATTGAGCAAGCAAGGAACATCACAACATCTGTCACCTTCTGAGGTACAATCTGAAGGTTGTTGTTTGGTAAAAAAAAAACACAACAAAAATCGCTATGCCTCAGCATGGCCTCTGCCGATCAGCTGGAACATATATTAAAGTAATAAAGTAATGGTGACACCATCTATTTTCACTATATTAGAATATCTTTGTTGAGTTTTATGGAAATTTTGAACACCACACTTATTCACAGCTATGCACAGCTCATAATGGATTTTCTTGAAATAATCTCGGAAGCCAAGTATAGATATATAATTAAGGAGGAGAAAAGGAATTTTAATTCATGTTTTTTTTTAATATTTATTTATTTATTTATTTATTTGTTTATGTAAAGCTGTGGGGCGAAAATACTCGGAGATGAGATGAGAGGGAGAGTGAAAATTCCCCGCGAAATGTCGGTTGTTGTTATGGAATGAGAGAAATAAAATACTTCATTTGATCAAATGAGGGACATTTTCAAGTATATTTTCAGGAAATTATAGAGGAGGAGGATAATGAAATTTCAGTAAAAGGAAATAACAGATTGCTTTTTGTTTTGATGTATATTTTTGTTTTTACTATACCTTATCTTATTCCTTTTTTCCCTATTTCTTCTAAAGATCCCAGCATAAAAATATTTTAAGACATAATGAAAAATAAATAAAACTGCAAAAATAAAAAAAAATAAAAAAATACCCAACAGATTTAACTATTCTAAATATTTCATATTTTGTTCTTTTTTATTTTTATAATTATTTTTTTGTTGTTATTTTTATCCTTCGCCATCTTTGTTTTTAAATTTCGTTTTTATTCTATTTATTTTTTTCAGTTCTTTTTTCTTTTTCTTTTTTTTTTCATTATTATTACCTTACTTCACGTTCTTTCGTTCATTCTTTCTGTCATTGTATTTCTTTTGAATTATTTCACGTTTTATTTTTTCTTGCTTTCATTCTGACTATCCCCACCCAACCATACCCCCACCATACGCCTACACCAATTTCCTTCCCTCTCTATCATTCCTTTTGTCTTACATTCATATTTTTTTCCCGTTATTCTTATTGTTAACTCTCCAAACTGTCTTTTCTATCGCCCCTCATAACATACCTTTCTATCATTAATATTAATTATATATATATATATATATATATATATATATATATATATATATTCATTCTCTATGCTTCCTTTTGCTTCTTATTTTTTGTTTCAATTTCCTTCCCCCTCTATCATTCCTTTTTTTTTTTTTTTTTACATTCATATTTTTTCCCCGTTATTCTTAGTTAACTCTCCAAACTGTCTTTTCTATCGCCCCTTATAAAATACTTTTCTATTATTAATATTAATTATATATATATATATATATTCATTTTCCCAATTTTCTATGCTTCATTTTGTTGCTTCTTATTGTTATTGTTATTTCTGCAGCAGTCATTTGTTCTATTCCTCCATTTTAAATTAAACTCAGTCTTTCTCGGGTTATTTATAATATGTCTGACGTTGATATCCAGCTGTTGGTCTTTTGAGACTGACCCGGCATATATTTTTGTTTTCACTTTCATTGGTCAGCAGCTATATTTGTTATAGGCTTTGTTGTTGTTGTTGTTGTTGTAGCTGTTGTGTCTGTTGTTGTGGTTGTTGTCATGGCTGATGTTGGGGTTGTTGTTGTAGCTGTTGTGGTTGTTGTTGTTGTTGTGGCTGCTGTTGTTGCTGTTGTTGTGCTTGTTGTTGTAGCTGTTGTTGTTTCTGTTGTGCCTGTTGATGTGGTTGTTGTTGATGTTGCTGTTGTAGTTGCTCCTGCTGCTGTTGGTGTTGCAGTTGCTGTTGTTGTTGTTGTTGTTGTTGTTGTTATTGTTGCTGTTGTTGTTGATGCAGTTTTTGTTGGTGTTGTTGTTGTTTTTTGTGGCTGTTGTTGTTGCTGTTGCTGCTGCTGCTGTTGTTATTGTTGATGTTGTTACTGTTGTTCTTGTTGGTGTTGGAGTTGCCGTTGTTGTTGTTGTTGCTCTTCTTGTTAATTATTATGTGGTTTGATATATTTTTATATTTTTATATATCTTTTATATTTTCTGTGATTATTAAACATGTATATTTCTGTTATCTAAATCGGGATGCTTTTTAAAAATAAACATTTCTATGTCAGACAACCTATATTTACCAGAAACAATAACTTGAAACATATGCACAGGGATGCCCTCTGCAAGAAAACTGGTAGTAATGAGAGCACTAGAATCAGTAATGTAGTGAGACAAACAGTTTTAAACATCCGACTCATAACTCTTTGCAATCTGCGAGGGTAGGATGGAAGTTTCATAAGCTAACTATGAAAGAGTGATGCTAGGGCTGTGAAATCTTGCATGCATTAATTTCAACTTTTCTTATTGATAACTGTATTGTTCCTTTCTAGGGCCTATGTTGGAAAAATAAACTTCATTTGGTCATTCCATGAGAGTATCTTGCTCAGCCTATTTCAAAACTTCTTATTAATAACTCCATTGTTTCTTTCTATGGACTATTTGGAAAAATAAACCTCCTTTC
>OZ024759.1:30521836-30536836 GCA_964016885.1 Eledone cirrhosa | reverse complement strand
TTGCTGGTAGTTATATCATGACGGAGCTTTATAACGACTTCATAGTCACCGCCATTATTTACATGAATTTAAATATCTTCATCTTAAATATCTAACCTCATTCAAAGTTCAACATTATCATAAAGAAGAAGAAAAACATGATTTTTGGTTCTTTGGCGTCAGTAGAAAAATAAACAAAAGAAACTCAACTTTCTCTGGTTACAAATATAATAGTTTGCACTGAAATAATTTCTGGTTATTATTATTATTATTATTGACGAAAGTGGATGTACGTTTTTTGAAGCTCCGTGAGTAAGCAATTTTTGAGGATTAATTGTAGAGAATTGTTTATTTTTTGTACCGCTGAAGCATTATAAGACATTAATTTGTATCCTGTGAAGGAATAACTCATAATATTTGGGCCTTTTGGCCCAAATATTTGAACTTTATTTTGAAAAAAAAAATAATAATTTTTTTCTCAAAAAAACATGGCGGAGCCACGCCCCCTAGAGGCGGGTCTGCTGTCGTGCAACGGCGACTTGAGCGTTGAGAGGAGAGGTGAGGCGAGGAACGCCACCAGCACGAATGTGAGCAGCGACAGTGCCAGCACCAACGGGCCGAGCGGCGCGGAAGGTGGTAACAGCGACAACACCAACACCAACAAGCCGAACAGCGCAGAAGGTGGTAATAGCGAGAGCACCAACAAAACGAACAGCACAGAGAGTAATAGTAGCGACAGCAGCAGCACCAACAAGGCCAACAGCACAGAAGGTAACCACGACACAGGGGAGAACAACAACAGCAATAGCAGCAGCAACACCAACAAGAACAACAACAGTGACAACACCAACAAGAACACTTTCGCTGCTGTGGCAGCGGCTAAAAGGAGACCATGCTACAGCATCGACTTAACCAACAGAGAGGAAAAGTTGGCCCAGGCCTGGAAAATCATAAATCAAGAGCAGACCTGGGCAAACTTAACTGTCCCGGCAGAAGCCATTGAGGCAGTGGAAAAAAGAACGGTGCATTTCAGATGCATCTCAGTAGAGACAAAGAGGGCAGCAATAATCGCCCAAGCTGACATAGAAGCCGCACTGAAATACATCAGAGAGGACACAGACTTCATAGAGAGGGGCAGGCAATACGGCACCGTTTCGGTGCTGTTCAAGTCTGAAGCCCTCGCTGTGAAGCATTCAATGACCCCTTGCAAAACCAGCAAGGTCATAATGTACCCCTCCCACATGGGAAAACGAATAGCACGTGTGCGCATTCCCAGGATTCCACCAGGACTTGATATGTGGTGGCTCCTGGGTTGCGTAATCGTGGAAGGAACGGATACAGTCCCGGTAGAGGCAACGAGAACTGCCAGGGACGACTGGTCCGGGGTTGATCTGGAGATACTGCTCCAAATCAGACCCGAAAACGTAAAAACAATCCCGGACCACATCCGCCTCCAAAACGGGAGGGTGTTGCATATAATGACTGAGGGCAAAAGGCCGCATTGTTTCCTTTGTGGGGAAACGACACACTTGCGAGCCTTCTGCCCTCAACTGCCGAAAAGCGCAAGGGGTCGAAAGATTCCACTGCTGGCGACGCCGGGACAAGGACCACCAGCAACACCGTCAACAATGGAACCACCAAAATTGTACACCCAGGGGGGAAACGAGGAAAGCTCTCCCATTCCCCCTCCCCCCCAAAATACACACACGAACAAGAACATAAACACTCACTCAGACACAAACACGCTCACAGCCACAGACCCCTCATCCTCCAGCAGTGAAGATGAGGGAAAACCAAAGTCCCCCAAAATACAAAAAACAAAACACAAAAAAAAAAGAAATCCACAAAGCACAAACACCCCCACAAAAAAAAATACACACACCACCCACACAAACATTTTCCCCACAGCATCACCAACACAACCACCACAATCCCCCAAACGCAAACAAGCTAAACAGACACAAGAACAAATAGACACACAAACATCAGAAACTACAGACACCCCACCCACAACAAACGCAGACACAATAGAAACAACACTAACAAAGCTATCACCACCACAATCACACGAACAAATAAAACCCGAGCAACAAAACATTAAAAACTTCGTGCTTGCCAGAAGGGCCAACAAGGAATTGATGGCCCATGTAGCACGAAGCACAAACATCGAAAAAGACGGGGAAACATTTGAAGCGAGCACATTTCGCGTACCAGATAATTTGCTTCTGATGCGAATGTCGCTCGCTTCATACAAAGAAATTCGAAAGAGCTTTCCTCGGGATGTGGGAACCCCGAACGTAAAACCCACGTCAAGACTATTAAAGGGGTTCCCAAAAGAAACCCCACAAACCATGGAGGTCGAACCACCCGACCTTCACAAGACCCCGGAAGGTAAGTAAACCTTTCCTCTCCCATTCATCCTGCCAGCATGGCCATAAGAGTAGGAAGTTTAAATGTTCGTGGCCTGGGGTCGCCCTGGAAGCAAGGTCACTTGCTCAACGACCTCAGGTCACTAGGAATGGATGTAATTGCCATCAGCGAGACCAGAATTTCCGACACACGCGCACTGGCGCCGATTTTCGACGATTATCAGATCTTTGCATCTGTTAGTCGGCCGGGAATGGGAGGTGGAGTGGCTGTGCTGTTTAGGAAATGTCTGGATCTCGAGGTAAGGTCAATCTTCCGGGATCCTGACGGAAAGTTGGTGGTCCTGGACGTGAGCAATAGCGAAGGTGGTGCCTTTAGACTGGTGGCCGTCTACGCCCCTACTGGGGCCGGTCGGCCGGACTTCTTTAGGCGCCTGGAAAACTTTCTGCTTACGTCTCGCCCTTTACTGTTAATAGGGGATTGGAATGGCATCTTAGAAGCACGCTGGGATTGTGTGGGAGTATCTGATAGGAGCGGGGGGTGCAAAAGCCTCAAGTACCTGATCAGCCAGTTTCAACTGTCTGACAGGTACCGACTAGATTTCCCTAATGCGCCAGTATGGACCTGGACCAATCGCATAGGGTCATCTAGATCGTACATAGATAGGATTTTCATTAGGAAAAGAGATAGAAATAGTGTAGGATGTCCACATTTTAAAACGGTTGCCTATTCAGATCACAAGCTTGTGATCTGTATGGTCGACCTAGATAAGACACGTAGGTTAGGACCTAGCTACTGGAAGCTAAACATGTCGTTTCCGGCACGTAAAGCTTACAGGGACCGGGTCAACAACTTAGTTAAGCAAAAGTTGACAGGGGGGGTTGTCAACAACAGGTGGTGGGGGGCACTCAAAAGAGAGATTAGAGCAACCTCGATAGGATTTAGCAAAGAAGTAGCAATAGAGAAAAATAGAAAGGAGGAGGGGCTGATAGCTAAGTTAGACGAGGCTATTTGTAGTGGCATTGCAACAGACGTGCTAGCGGCGAGAATGGCACTAGACCATTTCTTCAATGCGAAACACGAAGGTTGCATTGTCAGAGCTAAGGCGCGTGCTCTGAGGAACGAGGGAACCAAAGCTGCCCGATGGGCTCGCTTTGCAGAGACGCAGCGTGGAAATAAAACCACAATTCGGTCTTTGACGGATCGAGATGGACACGAACTGAGCGATTCCAAGCAGATGTGTGAGGCCTTTCGCCAGCACTTTGCTCGATTGTTCGGGAGGATGGGTGAGTCGGAGACGGCGGCGGACTTCAGTCCCTACCTCGACGGCTTGCCACGCCTCTCGACGGCCGACGCTGAGCGCTGCGAAGAGCCGATAACATCAGCCGAAATTCAGGACGCCCTTGTCGGCTGCTCGAGTCGCAAGTCACCCGGTTTGGATGGTCTGCCCTACGAGCTTTACGTAAATATGCCAGACTTGTTCTCCGATCTCCTCGAAGCGCTCTACTGCAACTGGCAGCAGAACGGGAGCATTCCCAGTTCTGTGAGCCGTGGCGTAGTGACGCTGATAAGGAAAGACGAGAACAAGAGGGACACACTAGATAATTTCAGGCCCATAACCCTGCTCAACACAGAGTTTAAGATTTTGGCCAAGGTGTTAGCGAAAAGGTTGGCGCTTGTCGTCAAAGATTTGGTTGGGGAGGCGCAAACTTGCGCAATCCCGACCAGGTCCATACACGACAACCTCCACCTCATGCGATACATCATAGAGAGGGTTGGGTGCAAACCTGGCTTCGGTGGGGCTCTGATCAATTTAGATCAATCGAAAGCATTCGATAGGGTCGACCATCGGTACTTGGAGGCTGTCCTCGAGGCGGCTGGCTTCGGCCCCGTCTTCAGAAGCTGGATCGCTGCAATGTACAGCGGCATCCGCTCGGTGGTCAAAGTTAATGGCCACCTCTCGGAACCGTTTCAGATCTCTCGATCGGTCCGTCAAGGGTGCCCTCTCTCCTCACTTCTGTACGTATTGACTCTTGAGCCTCTACTGCGGAAGCTGGAGTTGTTGCAGGGCATCCCGCTCGAACCGGGACGTAGAAAGGCTGCGTCCGCTTATGCGGACGACATCACCGTGATGGTGTCGGACACCTCGGAAATCGAGGTGATCCGCACCCATTTGGAGGAATATGAAAGGTTGACGGGAGCAAAACTTAACCCGGAAAAGTCGGTGGGCTTGCAGCTCGGCACCTGGAGAGGCAAGTCCATGCCGTCCAACAGCGTCGTTGGGCGCTGGACAGACGGACCGGTAAAGTTGCTCGGGGTTTGGTTCGGACCAGACCTCCAGGTGGATAAGAATTGGGACGAGGTGACGAGCAGGATAGCCAACCTCACCCAGAAATGGGCTGAGAGAAAGCTATCACTGAAAGGGCGGGCGGAGGTGGCGAACGCGTACATCGCGTCCGTCATCTACTACCGCCTGACCGTCGTGCCTTGCCCCCGTCCACGCCTCGCCAATTTGGAACGGCTCCTTTTCAAATTTTTGTGGAGGGGACGGGTCCCGTTGGTGAGGCGGTCCATCTGCTGCCAGCACCCTCTTCGTGGAGGGCTGGGCATGCCGTGGCTAATGATGCGCAGACATGCGCTGAGGCTGCGACATCTCCAGATATTTTGCCTAAACGGTGAACAGGTGTGGTCGCCGTTTGTTAGACGGGCCTTTCCGCAGCTCATCTCTTTGACTGAGCTGCAGTCCTGGGTCAAGAAGAGACCGAGACTGGGCGACTGGCATCTGGAATGTTGCCAGGCGCTCACTGCACTCTGCAAGGTGGGCAATGCGGTCAGTGGAACTTCCACTCAAGATTTCTATAGAGGATTAGTGGAGAGCAAGTGCGATGACGTACTAGGAGAGGCTCTGGGCGTCAACGAAGTAGAACTGACCAGTATGTTCCGGAGGACTTTCGAGCCGGGGACGATGGATAACTTCCAGAAATCCCTCGCTTGGCAGTGCTACCGGGGGGCGCTGCCGGTTCGGGATAAACTCTACAGGCACGGAAGTGCTGTCAGACGAACCTGCCCGAGATGCGCGCAGAGCGACGAAACCGTTCTGCACGCACTCGTCCAGTGTCCGTGCATTGCTGACTTGTGGGGTTATGTCGAACAGCTATTGTCGCGTGTAGAACGGATCCGGCTATCGTCCGAGTCCATAGTGAAGATTGACCCGCCGCCTTCTTTTGGTCAGGAAGGGCAGGCAATTTTCCTCTGCCTGGTGGCAGTAGCGAAAGAGGTTGCATGGTGGACCAGGTTGAAAGGACTGAAGACAGACACTTTTCTCTTCGGCCAATCCCTCATCAACTTCTTCAAGTTTCACTTGGAAAGGAAGGTGAGGGTGGAGAGAGAAGTGCTGCCCCCCAGTACATTTACTGAAAGGTGGGTGAATGTGGCGAGAATGGCCCGCGTGAGTGGGCCTACTCTGATCATGCGCCTGTAGGCTGGTGAATTCGAGAAGGAGAGGGGTGCCCTTCCCGGGTGCCCTAGGAGCGTCGGGTGGCTCAGGACTGGTGGGGTGCTTGAGTCAACCCTGGGTGGTGATCCCTCTTATTGGGGAACTTTCATTGTTGTATTTTTATTGTTATTTTGTTTTTTGTTATTTATACTTACTCGATCTCTATGTAAACCCCCACTGTCCCTGTCTATTGTGTTGTCCCCTATATGTCGGCCCTTGTGGCCAATAAATGAAATCATTATTATTATTATTATTATTATTATTATTATTATTATTATTGTTGTTGTTGTTGTTGTTGTTGTTGTTGTTGTTGTTGTTGTTGTTGTTGTTGTTGTTGTTGTTGTTGTTGTTGTTATTATTATTATTGTTGCTGTTGTTGTTTCGTTAAATATATACTAAAGAGGGGGAAATAAGTACATATAGATATATTCCTTCATATTTCATAAATTATATTTTACTGACGTCAGATGTAATTTAGCAGATTCACTGTTACATTTCTTCGACGTATTTTTCAGTGTATATATAAAATATACATGAATATACATACATATATATATACATATATATACATATATATACATACATATATATAGATACATATATATATATATATATATATATATATATATATATATATATATATATATATATATATATATATATATATATGTATATATATGTGTGTGTGTGTGTGTGTATGTATGTATGTATATATATATATATTTATATACATAGGAAAAAGTATGATCCCGACGGCAGAGCTTAAGCCGTTTCGACGGTTATTTCGACGGCTAGTCCAGAAATAGCCGTCGAAACGGCTTGAGCTCTGCCGTCGGGGTTAGACTTTTTCCTATTTCCCACTCTACTACCCTAAGTATTGAGTACTCTGGTGCGTTATGGTCCACCTGGTTCCTTACCACAATTCCTTTGTTATATATATATATATATATATATATATATATATATATATATATATAAACAGAGAGGGATAAATAGATAAAGTGAGAGATAGCGAAAAAGAGATAGATAGATCGGTAGACAGACACACACACGCACATACACACTAACATCTTACACACACACACACACATATGTATATACCTATATATATATATATATGTATGTTTATATATATATATATATATATATATATATATATGTATGTATGTATATATGTATGTATATATATATATATATATATATATATATATATATATATATATATATATATGTATGTATGTATATATGTATGTATATATATATATATATATATATACTGTTTTAATGGAGCAAACTTAACGGCTTATCGAATCCAGAGTTACTTTGACAACGAATTATTTGACACGGTCAGACGTTCAGGTGTAACAGACAAGTCAAGGCAAGCACAGGTATGCGTGAGAAATCCCATTTCTAGTTCAACCAATGAATCTGCTCAAATTTGCTTCAAATAATTTAAAGAAATAAATTACATTCCCTTTAATACAGTTTAGTATCAAAGACGTTCTCTATGAGGGTCTGTTTACTTAATTACTAATGATGTCGTTACAGTTTACATTCGTCTTTTAAATCTAACAATAGTTTGTGAATAGAATGAAAGTGAGAAAGAGATATACAGAAAGATTCGACATATGTACTTGACTGGAGCATCTTAGGGCATTTTCTAAAACCTGGTGCAGTCTACCCTCTCCCCAGGTCAGAGTTGAGCATATTTCTTCCACAGAAGGACAGGAAGTGGGAGAATACAAAGGAGAAATTGACATAGAGAAAGAATCGAGGCCAGTACTTGACTGGTACATTTTTATCGACCTCGAACGGATAAAAGACAATATAAGTTTACCTCGGCGGTATTTGAAATCGGAGAAGAAATTTCAGAAAAGAATGCTGCAAAGCATTCTATCCGACTTTCGAAGGACTCTACCAAATTCGCCGCCTTTAGACGGACAAAAAATTGTAAATAAATATCTGGTATAAAATCATGGACAAGAGAAATCAAATAATACATAAATACATACATACATGATGGCTGCAAACGCGTGTTCGAGCATTGCAATCGCCCGATAAAATGCTTAAAAATGTGAGACACAAATGTGGCTCTTTAAACCAGCCAAAGACTTGTACGCTCTGGCACATACATGGCAACTGTAGGTTCTTCTGGGACATTCCATTGCTTTGTTTTGACTGCGTGTTCTCATGTGTCTTTTAAGCCCTCCCATGCTAGCACATCGCCTGCCATATTCCTTACACCTTTTCAGATCATAATCTACATGAGGTTTACTGATATAACTTTGTTCGTGTCTAATCAAACGAGCTTTACTCAAGCAGACCCGACCACAGTGCTGGCAAACCAGATGTTGCTCAATAGCAGGCAGTTCAGGACATACATACATACATACATACATACATACATACATACATACATACATATATATATATATATATATATATATATATATATATATATATATATATATATATATATATATATATATACGCACACACACACATATACATATATATATATATAGGAAAAGAATCAGGACCCGACAGCTGAGCTCCGGCCATTTCGACAGCTAGATCTGGGGCGTTATGGTCCACCAGGTTCCCTACCACACTTCTTTCGCTCAAACATCACGAGCGCTCTATCTCAAAATTATTTTTGAAAAGCATTAGAAATGCGCAACCGGTAACAACTTAAAACTAAAACTGAATACTATCCAATACTTATTGGCAGTATCGGTAGAGGATCGGACGCCATGCTTTGACGTATAGAGTTACGACCCTTGCCATTCTGAGTTCAAATCCCGCCGAGGTTAACTTTGCCTTTCATCCTTACGGGGTCGATAAAATAAAGTACCAGCAATGCACTGGGTATTTGCTGGCATTGTGCCAAACGTAGAAACAATTACTAATTTATACTTATTCCTAATTAAACTGTTTTTCACTGGGAAAAATTTGTCAGCATTTTCTTTTCCTTTTGCTAATATATATATATATATAAATATATATATATATATATATATATATATATATATAAATAAACATATATATAATCAATTCCGTCTGCATTCATATTTGAAATAATAAACAATCCCTGGTGGGTTTACATTGATTTCACGGCCTCAGCCGCCGTTCAGCTGCGAAATATTATAAGACGGCCAAGAGAAAGACAGAAAGATTCAGAATAAGGAGTTATTGTATGGTTTAGCGAAGCATCTACAATTATCAATAATGTCTGCTATCAACGTGTAGTTTTAGGGCATTACGCATCAGTCAATAATAAGATATTTTGTTGTTTTGTCTGTCATTGCTTCTCATGTTTGGTATTTGTTTATTTTATTATATTTTATTATTTTTTTCTGTTTACAGGACAGCCATTGCTTTTTCTCAATAATTATAATGAACTGGTTTCATAGAAAACACTCGAGCTAATGATCACTTCTCCTTCGCTCTCTCTCTCTTTCTTTCTCTTTCTCTCTATATATCTAGAGTGTTTTATATCCCCCTATCTCTACATATCTTTATCTATCTATCTCCCTCGCTCTCTCTCCCTACCTACATCTCTCTCTCTCTCTCTCTCTGTATATATATATATATAACTTTCTATCTCTCTAGAGTGCTCTCTCTCTCTCTATATATATATTTATCTATCTATCTAACTATATATTTGTATATATCTATCGATGTATCTAGCATGCTCTGTATATCCCCCTCTCTCTCTCTATCTCTCTTTTCTGCTTTCTCTCCCTCTCACACGCTCTATCTATCTATCTTGCTCTCTCACTCGCTCTCATTGTTTCTCTCTCTTTCTCCATCTAACTCGCTCTATATCTACATCTCTTTCTTTATCCCTCCCTCCATCTCTCTCTCTGTCTCTCTCGCTCTCTATCACTCTCTCTCTCTCTCTCTCTCTTGCTCACTCCCTCACTCCCTTATTTTCTATATCGGACTCTATTTCTCTCTCTCTCTCTCTCTGTATATATATATATATGTTGCTCTCTCTATATTTATTGTCCCACACCTCTTTCTCGCTCTATCTCTCTCTCTCCCGATCTCAATCTAATTCACGAGACTTCTCATTAAAACTCTCCCCACCATCTAACACTACCAGTTTATTTAATAATGGAGTAGGTCTATGTCCTTGCAAATTAACCAGAAGATATACATACAGCGTAGCTCCATCATGCCTCAAGGCTAAACATGGAGACAATAAGATCGATGTTATCAGGCTGTTGTTTACCTACACTTCATATTGGGCTACAACCATGTTTTAAGAATGTTGACCTGATAATTTCTTGTAGTTAGGTATTGATACTGAATTGCTATTTTTAACCCTTCTGTTTCCTATTTTAAGCAAGATCCGTTCTTATTATATAATAGAACAACCCAGACACATCTTAAAATACCTATATGTCTGATAAAACACATAGTCACAAAACTGCAACCTCACACCAATCCACATCTTTTCTTACATAATGGAACAACCCAGACACATCTTAAAATACTTACATGTCAGATAAAACACATAGTCATAAGACTGCAAACCTCACACCCATCCACATCTTTTCTTACATAATGGAACAACCCAAACACATCTTAAAATACCTATGTGTCTGACAAAACAGTCATATGCCTGCAGCCTCACATCCCTTCAAATCCATTCTCACTTCATAATGGAACAACCCAGATACATCTTAAAATACCTAATGGCTGACGAAACACATAGCCACATGGCTGCAACGTCACACCCCTACATATCCATTCTCAATACATAATGGAACGACCCAGATACCTCTTAAAATACCTACATGTTATTTTACAATGAAAAAAATATATATCTGACAAAAAAGCACATTACAAGAAATCCCATATTTACGAACCTACACTATACAATTACCGACTCCTCCGTTTAGTCCACGCACACCCCCGCTTATTCCGACCGAACCCTTATTGTTTGGCACCCATGAGTTAATGTTTCAGCCAATCATAGCAATTTTCAATGACAATTCAAGTTGCAAGAGACTCCACGGCTTCTTTCTCATCTTGCTAAGTAAAGTCGTTTTGTGTCTCGTCTAAAATGGCGCATTCTTTTCACTATCAACATTTTCCATATATTTTCTTTTCTATCGAACGCACAGATTCTAGCCTTTGATCAGTTAATAATTGTTTCTACGTTTGGCACAAGGCCAGCAATTACCCAGTGCATTACTGGTACTTTATTTTATCAACCCCATAAGTATGAAAGGCAAAGCTAATTTCGACGGGATTTGAACTCAGATCATACAGGGAGGTAACTCTATGCTTCAAAGCATGGTGCCCGACCCTCTACCGATACTGCCAATCCACCGCCTATAATAATAATAATAATAATAATAATAATAATAATAATAATAAAATATGGGGGTAATCGCCATGGATCAAAGAGAATTTGTTTAACGAACACGACAAGATCGATAATCTACTTACATCTCTCTCTGTGTAGCTGGAACACGAAACATAATGAAATGTTTGTGTGTGTGTGTATTAATGCGTATGTATGTATATATGTATGTATGTATGTATGTGTGTATTAGTGCGTATGTATGTATGTGTGTATTAGTGTGTATGTTTGTATGCATGCATGTATGTATACATGTATGTATGTATGTGTGTATGTATGTATGTATGTGTGTATTAGTGCGTATGTATGTTATCTCTTTCTCTTAATTTTGGGTATATTTTTTTTGACCGGCCACCTTCCTGGTGGCAAAGTTGTAAAAGAAAAGAAATTGTCATCCCTTAAATCGCAAGAATGTTTTGCAAATTTTGAAGGTGCCAGCTATCGCAACCATTTGTAGACTATGAATTAGGGAGCTGCGCTCTTTGTCCGCAAATCCAAGTTCAGTCATACTTTGGTCCAAGCGGGTTGGTATATAACCCGTAGCTCCAATAATGATGGGTATGAAGCTAAAGGTGTATCTTGGATACTGGATTTGTAAACTCCTGATCAATGGTCCGTAGATGTCCTCCTTCTCCTGTATTTTTCTGACAACGTTTACATCAAGTGGGCAGCTGATCTCCACAACAGAACACGTTTTCAATGTGTGGTCCCAAACAACAATATCAGGCCGGTTGTGCTTTAATTTGGTGGCAGTTTTTATTTTCATGTATGTATGTATGTATGTATGTATGTATGTATGTATGTATGTATGTATGTATGTATGTATGTATGTATGCATGTATGTATGTATGTATGTATGTATGTATGTATGCATGCATGTATGTATGTATGTATGTATGTATGTATGTATGTATGTATGCATGTGCAGTGCCTTTGCTCACTATAAAAGCTTCACGGCACAGGCATTGCTTTATATCTGGAGATCTCTCTGCACTTGTCGTCACATGGTACCATGGGCCCAGCACTATGTGTCAATAATTGTCACAGGTGTAGTGTTTGTACCAGAGTTTTCAAGTCGCTGGCTGGACTAAAAGGTCACACTGGTTCAGCGCATCGGTAGGGGTTCTCCTACATGGATATAAAGTAGTGGCCGTACTCGAAAACGAGTTGGCAGCCACCATGCATGCATGTATGCATGTATGTATGTATGTGTGTATATATGTGTGTGTATGTATGTATATGTGTATGTGTGTGTATGTGTGTATGTATGTATGCATGTATGCATGTATGCATGTATGTATGTATGCATGTATGGATGTATGTATGCATGTATGCATGTATGTATGTGTGAGAGTGTGTGTGTGTATTACCGAGTGTCAGTTTGTGTATGTGAGCGTGGTGATGGAGATTAAGGTAAAGATGGCGACAGCAAATGTTGGCAGTAGCGATGGCGGCGGCGGTGATGGTGTTGTGTTTGAACAAATCTATTGATGCTGACGATTTCGTATCATATGTGTGATTGTCACACACACAGAGCTGATATCGATTACCAGACTATCTTTTGATCAGACCGATTCCCATTCTTAGTAAAATTTCTGTTATGACAATTCTTCCAACACTCTTTGTCTAATTGATATTTAGGTGATGCAGGAGTAAGTACTTAGCTATTGAAGTTACTATCCTCATCCGCCATATTGCCTCTTCTTCTTCTTCTTCTTCTTCTTCTTCTTCTTCTTCTTCTTCTTCTTCTTCTTCTTTTTCTTCTTCTTCTTCTTTCTTTCTGTCTATTTTCTCCGTCGCGTATGAATTAATGAATACACACACACAGTTATGTATAGGTATTAATATATATATATATATATATATATATATATATATATATATATATATATATATATATATATATATATATATATATATATATATACATATATATATATATATATATATATCTGTATATATATATGTATATATATATATATATATATATATATATATATATATATATATATTTGTATATATAGATGGTTAATTGTAAATATATATATATATATATTTACAATTAACTATCTATATAAACAGATTCCTGATGATTTCTAAAGAATGAAACAGTTCTAGTCCTGTAGAATCTCATCTATATATATATATATATATATATATGCATACATACGTGTATATGTATATAAATGTATGTAAATGTATGTTATATATGGAGCGATAGATAGAGAGAGAAACACAGATAGATAGATAGAGAGAGAGAGTGAGAGAGAGAGAGAGAGAGAGAGAGAGAGAGAGAGAGAGAGAGAGAGAGAGAGAGAGGGAGTGTTTCGGTGTAGAAAATACACAATATTTGAATAAGATATTGATATATAATTGAGTTTTGCTTGTCAGTACAAATATTCGTAATGAGGACGAATATCTATATTCCATTATTCGTTTATTCCTTCACTGGTTGGCCCCAATTGTTAGGCGGTGGCGATGCTGGGGCCTTCACATTAAGAGGGAATTAGTTGATCAACGACGGCCATGCTGGGACCTCCACATTAAGAGGAAATTAGTAGATCAACGACGGCCATGCTGGGACCTCCACATTAAGAGGAAATTAGTAGATCAACGACGGCCATGCTGGGACCTCCACATTAAGAGGAAATTAGTAGATCAACGACGGCCATGCTGGGGCCTCCACATTAAGAGGGAATTAGTTGATCAATTCAACACCAGTTGTTGTTGTTGTTGCTGTTTTCAAACTAGTACAAATTCTCTACTTATCATTATTTTTAATTTTCCATCCGCTATGTTACGGTACATAAACAAATAGTAACCATAAACATGCATACAGATACAGAATTATATATATATATATATATATATATATATATATATATATATATATACAGGTAAAATTCCGTTATAACGTATAACATTATAACGAATTTTTCAGTAGAACGAAACTTCTTTCAATCCCCTGCAACACTCTCGTTACAACGATTTTTTATACCCCGTGAATTTCGTTATAACGGAACTTCAATGTAGATATATATATATATAAAGAGAAAGAAATCATGGGATGATATCTGCGTTTTCATCAGATAAAATAGGGATACATGATATGAAGCTTAAAAACCACTTGTGAATAGTGAAGTTTTAAACCAACATATGTTGAGTGAGGGTTAAGCATCGCGTTGTCTGTGTGTCTTCAGGTCTGATGATAGAGAGGGAATGAGAGGGTGACTGGGGTAGAAGAAGAAGAAGAAGAAGAAGAAGAAGAAGAAGAAGAAGAAGAAGAAGAAGAAGAAGAAGAAGAAGAAGAAGAAGAAGAAGAAGAAGAAGAAGAAGAGCAACAACAACAACAACAACAACAACAACTCAATAACAACAAATAACAATGTCACCCTCTCCATGATTTGAATGTTGATCCTAACAGTACATAAACAGAACCGAACTCAACATTTACAAACATATCCCACGTTCTAAAAACTAATTTTGC
Organism: Eledone cirrhosa; assembly: GCA_964016885.1. NCBI lineage: Eukaryota > Metazoa > Mollusca > Cephalopoda > Octopoda > Eledonidae > Eledone > Eledone cirrhosa. Next base: position 30,522,130 of record OZ024759.1, on the reverse strand, counting down.
CAGTCTTCCATTTCTATTGTGTTCTATACCAAAACTTCCGATTTAAATGGTATAATCTGCTTGGTTTAACATTTTCACCAAACAAAATATTTTTCTCAAAGCTATTCAGCTGGATGAAATTTCCTTGCAGATGACAGAAATCTTATTGTCAGCAACCATCAGAAGAATTTGCACAGTTAAAAATCCATTGAAACCAGATACCACCTGAAGTAGTTCAATTACTTGAGGAATTCCAACAAAGAATTGCAACCAAGCTGTATTTTAATGTTACTGATAAAGAAGACGCGTCACCTT
>OZ024759.1:30494336-30506836 GCA_964016885.1 Eledone cirrhosa | reverse complement strand
TAGGAAAAAGTATGACCCCGACGCAGAGCTCAAGCCGTTTCGACGGCTATTTCTGGACTAAATTAGAAGTTTTAGCCTGGTGAATAAATAGCCGAACTTTTCAAGGGGGTAATTCCTTATATGAGAAGATTGTAGTTGTCAAGAGGATTGGTTAAAATTTGTTGTAAACACAAATGAGTCTATCATGGCATTTGGTGGGAGGTAGGGGTGGCTGAACCTGCCTGTAGAACAATAGGGGAGTGACAGGAGCGGTCAAGCGTTGAAAGTGATATGTATGCAGCAGATTCTGAGGATAGTGTATGAAGTGAAGGAGGGGGTTATAGAATAGGTAAATCGAATGAGAGTAGGAGACAATACAAGATAATAGAAATAAATAAAAAAATATATAAAATTAGATAGTGAGAAATGAATTTTAAAAAATCACAATGCTATCTTACAATTACAGGTTAATAAGTTGACAATAGAAAAAACTTGTAGAAAATGAGTAGTACCAGAACTGATACAAAATTAAAGGGGTTTAACACATCTGCTATAAGTAGTTAGTAAAACGTATTCGACCAATGTTATCTTAAGATTACAGGGGTGGTGTAACTGATGCTACAGAGGCCCGATGGGCTGCACCGGGGTAGGTGAAGGGGAAAAGCAGACTAGGAAGAAAATAGAGGGTGGAAAGGAAGTAATAGGATGAGACAGGGGGAAGAAGAAGACAAAGAGGAAAAGAAAAGAAAAACATCTCCCTAAATGATGTATCTCTTTTCTTTTCTTTTCCTCTTTGTCTTCTTCTTGCAGTATTGTCGTTGTTATTGCCATTGTTATGATCGTTGTTGTTGTTGTTGTTGTTGTTATTGTCGTTGTTGTTGTTACTGTCGTTGTTGTTGTTGTTGTCAGCTTAAAACCATTTCATTTAAATTTATTATCATTTCAATCGCATTGGATTCGTCGTCCATAATTACTGTAACATGAAGGCAGTGATGATGATGATGGTGGTGGTGGTGGTGGTAATGGCGGTGTTGTTGGTGGTGCTAATGGTTGTGTTGTCGGTGTTGTTGTTGTCGGTGTCGGTGGTGTTGGTGGTGTTAGTGTTTGTGGTGTTGGTGGTAGAGGTGTTGATAGTGTTGGTGGTGGTGTCCGCGGTATAGGTGTGGTGTTGGAGGTGGTGGCGGTGTTAATGGACGTGGTGCTGGTCTTAATGTTGGTGTTGTTGGTGCTGCTGTTGTTGTTGTTGTTGTTAGTGGTGTTGGAGTCGGAGTTGGTGGCGGGGTTTTGGTCTCTATTTATTCATTTTTTTACCTTTTTCTCCATATTCTAAAATGGCCGCTGTATGTTTGCTAAAACATGTATTCTGTCGTTAGAATTACAGGAACGATTGCCATTCATTATAGTTTCATAGTTTTCCTTTCAAAATACAAAGTTATAAATCTTCTTGCGAGAGTGTTTAATTTGGCAGCTACAATTAGCGACATGTCAATCAACTAGATTAATGATTAATAGAATTTAATGAAAGTTTTCTTTCGTTTTAAGAATGTCTTTCATATTGTTTTCTCGTCCATTTTGTTTCTTTTGTTGTTATTGTTGTTGTTGTTATTGTTGTTCTTGTCGTTGTTGTTGTTGTTGTTATTGTTGTTGTTGTTATTGTTCTTGCTGTTGTTGTTGCTATTGTTGTTGTTATTGTTCTTGCTGCTGTTGTTGTTCTTGTTGTTCACGCTGTTGTTGTTGTTGTTGTTGTTTCATGCTGTTGTTGTTGTTGTGTTGGTGGTTTTTGTGGTGATCATTTCTTTTTTCATTAATTATTTGCTTTGTTTTTTCCTTGTATTGTTATATGTATATATATATATATATATATATATATATATATATATATATATATATATATATATATATATATATGTGTGTGTGTGTGTCTGTGTGTGTCTGTATGTGTATGTTTATGTGTGTATCTGTATATGTCTGTATGCATATGTGAGTGTGTGTGTGAGTATACGTATGTGTGTATGTGTGTGTGTGTGTGTGTGTGAGTATGTGTATATGTGTGTATGAGTATGTGCACGTGTGTGTGCAATATTTTTTTCTTTTTATCTTTTTATGAGAAGAGGAAGAAAACTGAAGGAAAAAACAATTGAACTGTAACAGAAGAAGAAGAAGAAGAAGAAGAAGAAGAAGAAGAAGAAGAAGAAGAAGAAGAAGAAGAAGAAGAAGAAGGCAAAGAAGAAGAAGGCGAAGAAGAAGAAGAAGAAGAAGAAGAAGAAGAAGAAGAAGAAGAAGAAGAAGAAGAAGAAGAAGAAGAAGAAGAAGTTGAAGAAGAAGAAGAAGAAGAAGAAGAAGAAGAAGAAGAAGAAGAAGAAGAAGAAGAAGAAGAAGAAGAACTAGTAGGAGTTTGAGGATGAGGATAAGGAAGGGAAGATGTGTTTCCACACCAAGCAAAGAAATTGCGTCAGAGGAGGAAAGCGTAAGAGGGAGAGAGAAAGAGAGAGAGAGAGAAAGGAGAGAAAGGGGGAGAGAAAGAGAGAGAAAGAGGGGAGAGATAGAGAGAGAGAGAGAGAGAGAGAGAGATAGTGAGAGGGAGGAAGAGAAAGAGGGAAAGAGAGATAGTGCGTGAGAGAAAGAGTTGATGACGATGATGACGCTGATAATGATGATATTGATGGTGATGATGATGATGATGGGAAATATAATGATGACAGTAGGTTATGATGATGATGATGATGATATTTATGATGATGATGGAGGTAGTGATGATAGTGATTATAATGATAATGATGATGATGATGATGATGATGATGATGATGATGATGATGATGATGATGATGACGATGACGATTGATGATGATGGTGAGGAAGGAGGAGGATGATAATGATGATGATAATGATCATCATCATTATGATGGTGATGACGTTGATGATGACGATGACGATAACCACTATGATGATGATGATGATGATGATGACGACGACGGCGCTGATCATTATGATGTTGAGATGATGGCAATGATGACGATGATGATTATGATGATGATAATGATGATGATGACGATGATGATGATGTCAATGATGACGATGCTGACAATGATGATGATGATGATGATGATGAGAGGGCAGAATAAAGAGAAAGGAAGCAGAAAAAGAAAAAAAAAACACCGAGTGAGAGAAAGAGAAAGACAGAAAGTAAGACAAACAAAATGGCGGATCATTGAAGGTTGCGTTTTTAGGACATATGCATTATAACGATATTTTGTAACGATAGACCAGCACAATGACACCAAAGTAGTTCTTCGTGTAGAACTTTTCAATAGCTGTCTTATATTTTATTAATAATCACTATATCATAGATGTTTTCCTTTTATCTGGAACCTAACAAAGAATTGTCAGTTATCATTTACCATTCCAACCATCCTTCTCTCTTTTCCTTCCTTTGAAGAAGAAGAATACAGAGATTCTCTAACGAAATATGTCATTGTATTCTGTCTCATATTTTCTGTCGTATATTTATATATTGTCTTTGTATATTTTGGGGTTTTTTTTTTTACTTATTTCGTGAGGGGTTGCTTTTAGTACTTTTATTTTTGGTTTAGTTTACATTCTTTAATATTTTATGTTTTGTTATAAAGTCTGACACCGCCCCATTGGAAAGTTATTCATACTTTTGGAATATCTGTCATAGGGTAGTCTCTACACTATCGTATTTGATAGCTGACGTTTCTAAAACTAAACCTGATTTCCACTTAATATAGGATATTTTATATTATATATTATATATTATATATTATATATTATATATTATATATTATCTATTATCTATTATATATTATATATTATCTATTATGTATTATATATTATCTGTTATATATTTTATATTTTATGTTACGGTTTTAAGTGTTATTGTCTTTTATCTAGGCTTTTTTGTTTCTTTTGTCGGTTTTGGAGATAACTCATTTCTAAAGAGATTGTGTGTGTGTGTATAATATATATATATATACAATTTATGTACATATATGTACACACATATATATATATATATAAACATAATTTAAGTATATGCATATATATATATATATATATATATATATATATATATATATATATATACATATATATATACATATATATATGTATACATATATATATATATATATATATATATATATATATATGCATATATATATATATATACATATATATATATATATATATATATATATATATATATATATATATATATATATATATATATATATATATATATCACGATAAATTAACGGAGCCATAGACTATATATATATATATATATATATATATGCAGATATGCATTCATATATACATATAGACATATATGTGTGTGTGCGTATGTGTACATATATGTATGTGTGTGTGTAAGTGAGTGGAGATTTACTCAAACTTTAGCTACAGATTCTTCATACTTAACTGCTATTATTTCCCATTTATCCACAAGATAGACTTCATTTAACGTTTCAGATACCACCACCCACGAGCCACCTCCCACTAATCACATACTACGTACCACCACCCGCGAACCACCTCCCACGAACCACATACTACGTACCATGGACCACGCCCAGCTTTCCCTAAGATTCGTAACATTTACATCTTTTCCATAGCAAGTCTCGATTCCTGCCATTGCGTTGTAAGCCACATATACATAGAGATATACACACTCATATACACACCGATATTTCTTTTATTTTTTCCAAGAACAATGTACATTTAAACATTATATTAACAAATTACTAAATTTTATTAGCAAGAGTGAAAATGCTGTCAAATTTCATTTTCATATCTTTACGAAATCCGCCATTTTGCAACTCGATAAACCAGTCTGGGGATTATAGAGAAATATTGTTTGTTTGTTTTTGTTTTTTCACCAAAGATGGAATCTCGGCTGTTTCTGGTGACATCTTGCTGAATAGAATTGCTGAAATATAGCTTGTTTTGGGTTTTACATGCACGTAACTCTGTGTGAGTGTGTATGTATGTATGTGTGTGTGTTTGTGTATCTTTGTATGTAAGTGTGTGCATGTACATATATATATATATATATGCATGTATTTATGAATGTATGTGTGTGTATGTACATATATATGTATGTGCATGTATCTATGAATGTAAGTGTGTGTATGTACATATATATATGTATGTGCGTGTATCTATAAATGTATGTGTGTGTATATCTATGTAAGTGTATGCGTATGCATATATGTGTGTATGTTCGTGTATGGATGTATGTACGTATATATATTTATGTTCGTATGTGTATATATATGAAAGTACGTATGTGTGTATGTATGTGCATATATCTGTATGTATGTTCTTCTGGTTTTATAATTTCACAAATGTTTTCCCAATAGAGAGAGATTCGGTTTCTAACATAGACACAAGACTCTCTCATTGGAATTTAAACAACATCAACTAGATAGATATGTCTGTACTACCACACACACACACACACACACACACACGCACACACACACACACACACACACACACACATACGCATACACTTACATAGATATACACACACATACATTTATAGATACACGCACATACATATATATGTACATACACACACTTACATTCATAGATACATGCACATACATATATATGTACATACACACACATACATTCATAAATACATGCACATATATATATATGTACATACACACACTTACATCTTGAAGCTGATCATATATATATATATGTGTGTGTATATATATAAATATACATATACACATATATACATATACACTTATACATGTATATATACATATATATGTTCTTGTGGTGAATGGAATGCCAAGAAACATTTTGGCACTATCTGTTCCAATGTAGCAACAAGCAATGAGAGAGCTAGAGAGGACATCTTAAAGCTGAACTTAAAAAAAACTACCAAGAATAGAGATAGAATATATTGTCAAAGGTCTACCAACTATAAACAAGATCTCTCTGCACATGGAATCTATGAAAAGATTCAACAACAGAAACATGATCAGTCTGAGTGACAGGACTTTTTGAATCTAATCATTAAATAAGTACCAAGAGTAGAGATACAATATATTGTCAAAGATCTACCAACAAGATCGTGGAGGTTACGTACAGAATCAACGACAGAAAAACCAGTCTGAGAGAGAGAGAGAGAGAGAGAGAGAGAGAGAGAGAGAGAGAGAGAGAGAGAGAGAGAGAGAGAGAGAGAGAGAGAGAGGGGGGACATCTTGAAGTTGATCATTAAAAAACTACAAAGATTGTCAAAGGATGTCTACCAACTATAAACAATATTTTTCAGTACATGGAAAAGAGTACTACGAAAAGATTCAACAACAGAAATAATTAGTTCCTTTATAGGTGTCCTTTTTTTTCCCCACTTTTCTGTATTACTTCCTTCTCATTAGCCTATCCTTTTTTATCACTCTGTCTATCATATTTTTTGTTTCTTAACCGTAATCGAACAAGGAATTATATGTTTGCGAAATTAACTATTTAACTACACCACTTTAAGCCTGCCTTTTCCTGTTAATATTTTAGACGTTAATTATATTTTTTCTTTGATTTTTTTCTCGTATTTTCCCAATCCGTTTCCGTTTCTATTTTGTAATTGTTCATATGATTTTTCCATATGCTTCTAATACTCGTTTTTCTTTTTAATTCTGCAGACCAAGTCAACATAGAGCGACTGCACAATATGTGAACATTAATTTACTTCTCATAGTAATATCAAACAGCTTTTAGTTGATTTTATTAATTCATCGACGCCATTAAACCAATTTATCTTTACGCTAGTGCAATGGTTTCCATGTTAGATTTTTTTTCACTATAATATTTGCCACATGCCGATGTTTCTATGTTATGAAACAATTTTATCAAATTTCGGTTAACTCTTTAGTTAGCAAGTTGTTTTTTTATAAAAGACACTGCCAATGGTTTGAAAAATTGTTTTAAATTAATCAGAAAATCGGAGGATATTAACAATGCAACTAATAGCCTCGTTATTAAGTTGGTTTTGGAAGCCTAACACAAGGAAGAATCTTGTATAAAATTATAGTGGTTTGTAATGGTTTCTGTGCACAAGGTACATAGATAAAAGGCAAAGCTAGCTTCGTCGGGATTTGAACGCAAAGCGGAAAGAGACGTAACTCAATGACGCAAATCATGTCGTCCGACGCTCTACGGATACTGCCAATTCCTCGCCGTAAGCATTAGCTTTCTGCACAAGGCCAGCAATTACCCAGTACGTTACTGGTACTTTATTTTATCGACCCAGTAAGGATGAAAGGCAAAGTTAACCTCGGCAGGATTTGAACTCAGACCAAAAAAGGACGTAACTCTATGGTGCAAAGCATGGCGTCCAACGCTCCACCGGTACAACCAATCCAGCGTCCTTGTGACGAATTAATGGGCTTTAGTTTAGGCACAGACCAACAATTTTGGGATTAAGAGAAAAGTCGATTAAATCAACCTCAGTGCATTACTGGTATTTTATTTTATCGATCCCGTAAGGATGAAATGCCAAGCTAACCACTGTTGTATGCTCGGTGGTATTGGCACTGATGCTGTTACTAGTGTTGTCGTGTCAAATGATAATGGCACTCCTGTTTTGATGTTGCTACTAGTTTTGTTGTTGTTGCTGCTACTATAGTTGACACTGTTGTTGTTGCTATTGTCACCGTTGTTGTTGTTGCTGTTGCTACTGCTGCTGCTGTTGTTGTTGTTGCTATTGTCACTCTAGTTGCTGTTGGTGCTGCTATTGTCACTGTGTTGTTGTAGTTGCTGTTGCTGTTGTTACAGTTGCTGTTGCTATTGCTGTTATTGTCGCTATTGTTACTGTTGCTATTGTTACTATTGTTACTGTTATTGTTGCTATTGTTATTATTGTTGTTGTTGCTGTTGTTGCTGCTGTTGTTGTTGTTGTTGTTGTTCTCACTCTAGTTGCTGTTGGTGCTGCTATTATCACTGTGCTGTTGTAGTTGCTGTTGCTGTTGTTACAGTTGCTGTTGCTATTGCTGTTATTGTCGCTATTGTTACTGTTGCTATTGTTACTATTGTTCCTGTTATTGTTGCTATTGTTATTGTTGTTGTTGTTGCTGATGCTGCTGCTGCTGCTGCTAATATTGTCACTGTTGTTGTTGTTGTTGCTATTCTTACTGCTGTTGCTACTTGTGTTACTGTTGCTATTGTTATTGTTGTTGTTGTTGTTGTCGTTGTTGTTGTTGTTGTTGCTATTGTTGCTACTATTGTTGTTGTTGTTATTTATGTTACAGTTCTCTTCTTCCAGTGTTGTACATTTCAAAAGAATTATTATTCTGTTAGTATTCTGAAATCTATTTCTGTTTACAAGAAGAAGGAATTCAAAATAAAATTTCTAACTTGTCAGCTTCCTGTTGTTGTTGTTGTTGGTGGTATTATTATACTTGTTGTTGTTGTTGTTGTTGTTGGTGGTGGTGGTGGTGGTATTATTATACTTGTTGTTGTTGTTGTTGTTGTTGTTGGTGGTGTTGGTGGTATTATTATACTTGTTGTTGTTGTTGTTGTTGGTGGTGGTGGTGGTGGTATTATTATAGTTGTTGTTGTTGTTGTTGGTGGTGGTGGTGGTGGTGGTGGTGGTATTATTATACTTGTTGTTGTTGTTGTTGTTGTTGGTGGTGGTGGTGGTGGTATTATTATAGTTGTTGTTGTTGTTAATGTTGTTGGTGGTATTATTATACTTGTTGTTGTTGTTGTTGTTGTTGTTGTTGTTAATGCTGTTGGTGGTATTAGTATACTTGTTGTTGTTGTTGTTGTTGTTGTTGTTGTTGTTGTTGTTGTTGTTAATGTTGTTGGTGGTATTATTATACTTGTTGTTGTTGTTGTTGTTGTTGGTGGTGGTGGTGGTGGTGGTGGTGGTATTATTGTAGTTGTTGTTGTTGGTGGTATTATTATAGTTATTTTTTTGGTGGCTGTTGTTGTTGGTTGTGATGATGCCATAGTTTTGTTGCTGTTGTTGTTGCTGTTATTCTCTGTCGTTGGTGGTGGTGGCGGTGGCGGTGGTGGTGGATATTGTTTTGGTGGTAGGTACTATCGCTGGTGTTGTTGTTGCTGCTGCTGCTGCTGTTGTTGTTGTCGGTGTTCTGTAGCTGTTTTTGTTGGTGGTGTTATTGTTTTTGTTGGAATTGTTTTGGGTGGTGTTGTATTGCTGTTGATGATGGTGGTATTGCTAGTGGTGGTGTTGTTGTTGTTGGTGGTGGTGGTGTTGGTGGTGGTGGTGTTGCTGGTGGTGTTGTTGTTGTTGTTGTTGCTCTATTTGCAGTATTTCTATTGTTGAGGTTCATGTTTATGGTTTCGTTTATTTTAAGCATTTTTGGTGGGGCTTTTTCTAGTTGGTTTTGCATTTATTGTTATTGTTATTGTTGTTCCTGCTGCTGTTGTTATTGTTATTGTTGCTGTTGCTGCTGTTGTTATTGTTATTGTTGCTGTTGCTGCTGTTGTTATTGTTATTGTCATTGTTGCTGCTGTTGTTATTGTTATTGTTGATGTTGCTGCTGTTGTTATTGTTATTGTCATTGTTGCTGCTGTTGTTATTGTTATTGTTGCTGTTGCTGCTGTTGTTATTGTTATTGTCATTGTTGCTGCTGTTGTTATTGTTATTGTTGCTGTTGCTGCTGTTGTTATTGTTATTGTTATTGTTGCTGCTGTTGTTATTGTTATTGTTATTGTTATTGTTGCTGCTGTTGTTATTGTTATTGTTGCTGCTGTTGTTATTGTTATTGTTGCTGTTGTTGTTATTGTCATTGTTATTGTTATTGTTGCTGCTGTTGTTATTGTTATTGTTGCTGTTGCTGCTGTTGTTATTGTTATTGTTGCTGTTGCTGCTGTTGTTATTGTTATTGTTGCTGTTGCTGCTGTTGTTATTGTTATTGTCATTGTTGCTGCTGTTGTTATTGTTATTGTTGCTGTTGCTGCTGTTGTTATTGTTATTGTTGCTGTTGCTGCTGTTGTTATTGTTATTGTTGCTGTTGCTGCTGTTGTTATTGTTATTGTCATTGTTGCTGCTGTTGTTATTGTTATTGTTGCTGTTGCTGCTGTTGTTATTGTTATTGTTATTGTTGCTGCTGTTGTTATTGTTATTGTTGCTGTTGCTGCTGTTGTTATTGTTATTGTCATTGTTGCTGCTGTTGTTATTGTTATTGTTGCTGTTGCTGCTGTTGTTATTGTTATTGTCATTGTTGCTGCTGTTGTTATTGTTATTGTTGCTGTTGCTGCTGTTGTTATTGTTATTGTTGCTGTTGCTGCTGTTGTTATTGTTATTGTTGCTGTTGCTGCTGTTGTTATTGTTATTGTTGCTGTTGCTGCTGTTGTTATTGTTATTGTTGCTGTTGCTGCTGTTGTTATTGTTATTGTTGCTGTTGCTGCTGTTGTTATTGTTATTGTCATTGTTGCTGCTGTTGTTATTGTTATTGTTGCTGTTGCTGCTGTTGTTATTGTTATTGTTGCTGTTGCTGCTGTTGTTATTGTTATTGTTGCCGTTGCTGCTGTTGTTATTGTTATTGTTATTGTTGCTGCTGTTGTTATTGTTATTGTTGCTGCTGTTGTTATTGTTATTGTTATTGTTATTGTTGCTGCTGTTGTTATTGTTATTGTTGCTGCTGTTGTTATTGTTATTGTTGCTGTTGTTGTTATTGTTATTGTTATTGTTATTGTTGCTGCTGTTGTTATTGTTATTGTTGCTGTTGCTGCTGTTGTTACTGTTATTGTTATTGTTGCTGCTGTTGTTATTGTTATTGTTGCTGTTGCTGCTGTTGTTATTGTTATTGTCATTGTTGCTGCTGTTGTTATTGTTATTGTTATTGTTATTGTTGCTGCTGTTGTTATTGTTATTGTTATTGTTATTGTTGCTGCTGTTGTTATTGTTATTGTTATTGTTATTGTTGCTGCTGTTGTTATTGTTATTGTTGCTGTTGCTGCTGTTGTTATTGTTATTGTTATTGTTGCTGCTGTTGTTATTGTTATTGTTATTGTTATTGTTGCTGCTGTTGTTATTGTTATTGTTATTGTTATTGTTGCTGCTGTTGTTATTGTTATTGTTGCTGTTGCTGCTGTTGTTATTGTTATTGTCATTGTTGCTGCTGTTGTTATTGTTATTGTTGCTGTTGCTGCTGTTGTTATTGTTATTGTCATTGTTGCTGCTGTTGTTATTGTTATTGTTGCTGTTGCTGCTGTTGTTATTGTTATTGTCATTGTTGCTGCTGTTGTTATTGTTATTGTTGCTGTTGCTGCTGTTGTTATTGTTATTGTTGCTGTTGCTGCTGTTGTTATTGTTATTGTTGCTGTTGCTGCTGTTGTTATTGTTATTGTTGCTGTTGCTGCTGTTGTTATTGTTATTGTTGCTGTTGCTGCTGTTGTTATTGTTATTGTTGCTGTTGCTGCTGTTGTTATTGTTATTGTCATTGTTGCTGCTGTTGTTATTGTTATTGTTGCTGTTGCTGCTGTTGTTATTGTTATTGTTGCTGTTGCTGCTGTTGTTATTGTTATTGTTGCTGTTGCTGCTGTTGTTATTGTTATTGTCATTGTTGCTGCTGTTGTTATTGTTATTGTTGCTGTTGCTGCTGTTGTTATTGTTATTGTTGCTGTTGCTGCTGTTGTTATTGTTATTGTTGCCGTTGCTGCTGTTGTTATTGTTATTGTTATTGTTGCTGCTGTTGTTATTGTTATTGTTGCTGCTGTTGTTATTGTTATTGTTATTGTTATTGTTGCTGCTGTTGTTATTGTTATTGTTGCTGCTGTTGTTATTGTTATTGTTGCTGTTGTTGTTATTGTTATTGTTATTGTTATTGTTGCTGCTGTTGTTATTGTTATTGTTGCTGTTGCTGCTGTTGTTACTGTTATTGTTATTGTTGCTGCTGTTGTTATTGTTATTGTTGCTGTTGCTGCTGTTGTTATTGTTATTGTCATTGTTGCTGCTGTTGTTATTGTTATTGTTATTGTTATTGTTGCTGCTGTTGTTATTGTTATTGTTATTGTTATTGTTGCTGCTGTTGTTATTGTTATTGTTATTGTTATTGTTGCTGCTGTTGTTATTGTTATTGTTGCTGTTGCTGCTGTTGTTATTGTTATTGTTATTGTTGCTGCTGTTGTTATTGTTATTGTTATTGTTATTGTTGCTGCTGTTGTTATTGTTATTGTTATTGTTATTGTTGCTGCTGTTGTTATTGTTATTGTTGCTGTTGCTGCTGTTGTTATTGTTATTGTCATTGTTGCTGCTGTTGTTATTGTTATTGTTGCTGTTGCTGCTGTTGTTATTGTTATTGTCATTGTTGCTGCTGTTGTTATTGTTATTGTTGCTGTTGCTGCTGTTGTTATTGTTATTGTCATTGTTGCTGCTGTTGTTATTGTTATTGTTGCTGTTGCTGCTGTTGTTATTGTTATTGTTGCTGTTGCTGCTGTTGTTATTGTTATTGTTGCTGTTGCTGCTGTTGTTATTGTTATTGTTGCTGTTGCTGCTGTTGTTATTGTTATTGTTG
>OZ024759.1:30474336-30481836 GCA_964016885.1 Eledone cirrhosa | reverse complement strand
TCTCTCTCTCTCTCTCTCTCTCTCTCTCTCTCTCTCTCTCTCTCTCTCTATATATATATATATATATATATATATATATATATATATATATATATATATATATATATATATATAGAGAGAGAGAGAGAGAGAGAGAGAGAGAGAGAGAGAGAGAGAGAGATCATTATAAAAAAAGTGAATGAAATATTTCCATACACACATCAGTGTGCATTAAAATACATCAAAACTTGTGTGTATGGAAATATTTCATTCACATTTTTATAATAAGACTTGATTTTATTCTCTGAATTCTATCTTGAGCTGTTTTTAGAGACGAGACATATGTTTGATTTTGTATCAGTCATCATATCCTTTACTTTGAATGTAATAATGGTTTCTTATATAGGCACAATGCCAGCAAATTTTGGGGAGGGGAAAGTCGATTAAATCGACCCCAGTGAGTGATCGACCCCGTAAGTATGAAAGGCAAAGTTAACCTCAGCGGGATTTGAAATCAGACAGTTAAGGGCCGTAACTATATGTTGCAGAGCATGGTAATAATAATAATTGTTTCTACTTTAGGCACAAGGCCAGCAATTACCAGTGCATTACTGGTACTTTATTTTATCGACCGCGTAAGGATGAAAGGCAAAGTCAACCTCGGCGGGATTTGAACTCAGATCGTAAAGGGACGTAACTATGCTGGAGAGCATGGCGTCCCACCCTCTACTGAATAATAAGGACGAGTCGTTATGTCTTCATTACGTTTATTGAGTAGTGACACGTGTTTCGTTATTGATCAGCTGAAGGTTCGATCTGTATCGATCTAGCCCGACTCTGGAATCAAAAGCTCGGACCTCTGTTGTGGTAATGACAGAATGAACCTCATAAGGCGTAGAAAAACTATATAACGGTTTACATTTATTGATGGTGGTCAGTTAAAGTTCGTTTTAGATATATATGGGTATATATATATATATATATATACATTATGAAGAGAGAAGAAACATTTAGATATAATTAGTAATAAAATGTATCATACCTAAACTGCTTCTAGATTCCTCGACTACGTAGTTTCGTGGCATAAACAAAAACAATATATCATAAAGATATAGAGTCCTTGCGAGGTCTGCCGACTTATCAAGAGGATACCTGATTTTACTAGTCTCAAGAACGCGTCTACACGACGTGAGAAAGAATCCCAAAAGGCGGAGGGGGAGATAGTCACGCGATATAACGGTCGAGAAACAGAGCTAAGCCTCTTATAACCCCGAAGAAAATACCACGGAGGCGGAGGGGGTATTTATATCGAAGCCGTAGAAGAGGTGGTGAAGGAGGCGAGAAGTATGAGTAATGGAAGCTTTCCAGCTGTCCCCACACTTCAAAGATTGCTCGACCAGAGGGAGTTTTTAACAATATATTTAGAGACACACAGATACATGCGGACACACACATATACATGAATGCATCATATATATATATATATATATATATATATATATATATATATATATATATATATTCTTCACCCACATATTACTGAGAGTCGTGTGGGAAGAGTCTCCAACACTCCCTTTAGCGGGTCTTTCAGTTGCTGCTGTTGCTATTCTTGCTACTATTGTTGTAGATTTTTGCTGCTGCTACTGTTGTTGATGTTGTTGCAGCTATTGCTTTACTATATTTCAATACCTGCAACAGAAGCTGCAACAGACAGCTACATTTTACAACAATCTCAGCATTTCATAAATACTGCATTTATACTTTTAACTATATTTTTATTTCATTTTTCTCACTTAATTTAGATTTGTAATGTCGCCATAATGTCTTAGTCGCTACATTTATATATAATTAGCTTTTATTGTCTATTACTGGCGAGATTATTATATTTTATATACGATTTTTATACATGTAGAATATTAAGAAATGTCTGTTACTACAAAGAAATATTGAGAATCTGTATTAAAGGTTTTTTTTCTGATTTAGGCACAAGGCCAGCAATTTAGGGGAGGAGAAAATTGATCCCATTGCATTACTGGTACATTATTTTATTGGCCCTGTATGGATAAAAGTCAAAGCTAAGCTCTGTGAAATTTGAATTCAGAACGTAAAGTGATGTAAATATATGCCGCAAGGCATGTTGTCCAACGCTCTACCAATACAACTAATCCCTTGTGCCGAAATAATGGTTTCTCATTTAGGCACAAGATCAATAATTTTTGGGGGGAGGAGAAAATCGATTATATTGACCCCAGTGCATAGCGATACTTTATTTTATCGATCGATCCTATAAGGAGCGCAAATTCAATGCTAACTTCGGCTGGATTTGAACACAGAACTAAAGGGACGTAAATGTGTGCCACAGAGATTGTTGTCCGACGATATATCGATTTCTGGCAAACCACTGCAAAAAAAAAAAAAAAAAAAGAGAAGAAGAACCCTCCCACCACCATCAATTTCTATTTTCATTTACTCTCATTTAATTTCTTGCTTCACTAAAGATTATTAAAGACCGAAACATTTGCATGAACGGAGCGGATCCACTTCACTGAAGACCATCTGCTGTCCAGCACTCTCGAAAGTGTCTTAATAGGATATATATATCGAGGCACATCTAAAGGGTGGGCCAGAATTCATGACTCACTTGATTATTTATAGATTTATTAACACAAAAACAAAAAAAAAAAAACCTGTGAGGCATATTAAGAAATAAAATAATAAATGAAAACAATAAAATAACGATAAAGCATGTTAAGAAATATAACTAACAGGCGAGTCGTGAATTCTGGCCCACCCTGTATAGGTGTATTCAGATCAAATTTAATTCTGTTCTGTAAGAAAGCCTACGGTTGTCTTATCTAGATGAAACATTATATAAGAAATAAAGTGTATGGTGATTCTCCATCACAATTTTCTGTTTATATATATACATATATATAGGAAAATGTTTGATAATATATATATATATATGTTCATATATATGTATAAATATATATACACAAACACATACATACACACACAGATATATATAAATATATATATATATATATATATATATATATAGGACGGGATATTATTCTGATATACATAGTATATATAACTAACTACATAGTATATATATATATATATATATGTGTGTGTGTGTGTACTCTATGCACATACAAACATATATACATATATATACAAATTATCTTATGTTGTTTATTACATATATATATATATATATATATATATATATATATATATATATATATATATATATATATATATATATATATGTGTGTGTGTGTATAGATATAAATATATATATATACACTAACACATATATACACACTTGTTATCTTGAACGTCAGTAGAGTAGAATGCGAGGCAGCTGCCCGGCTGAAGATTATGTAATGTGTAGATAATTGTCCTACATCTTAGCAACGATCCCACAACACCATCATTGCCATCATCATCACCATCACCATCATCATCATCATCATCATCATCACCACCAACACCACCTCCGCTATCACAACCATCACAGTCACCATCATCACCATCTCCATCACTATCATCACCATCATCGTCTCCATCGCCACCATCATCACCATCATCACCATCATCACCATCTCCATCACCATCACCACCACCACCACCACCATCTCCATCACCATCACCACCACCACCACCACCACCACCATCTCCATCTCCATCAGCACCACCACCATCACCACCACCACTCCATCACCATCACCCCCCCACCACCACCACCACCACCACCACCATCTCCATCACCACCACCACCACCACCATCTCCATCACCACCACCACCACCATCTCCATCACCATCATCACCCCCACCATCTCCATCACCATCTCCATCACCATTTATGTATTAGTGAGTGTGTTGGTGAGTGGCCCCGCAACTAGTGTTTTGGAGGTTCTAGGAGCACCCTATTGACATAAGGCGTTTCAAAGGAGTTGAACTCAGAGAGCAGTGAGAGCCGCAACCATAACCGTATATATATATATATATATATATATATATATATATATATATATATATATATATAAGTGGATATGTATTTGTTCTGCAAGATTCTTGATGTGAAATTGAGGAGGTCACAGAATGTGTGACGA
This sequence comes from Eledone cirrhosa, assembly GCA_964016885.1. Classification (NCBI taxonomy): domain Eukaryota; kingdom Metazoa; phylum Mollusca; class Cephalopoda; order Octopoda; family Eledonidae; genus Eledone; species Eledone cirrhosa. The sequence continues at coordinate 30,477,735 of OZ024759.1, read as the reverse complement.
AAGAACTTTGATAAACAAATGAATAACGAACAATAAAGAAAAAGCGAAAATTGTATGGAGCCTTTGTTTCTTTTTATTGGCAATACTGGCAAAATAACAATATATATATAGAGAGAGAGAGAGACAGAGAGAGAGAGAGAGAGAGAGAGAGAGAGAGAGAGAGAGAGAGAGGGAGAGAGAGAGAGACATTCTATCGACAAAATCCCAGACCTCGTCAAATCGGACTGAGGAAACAATGTTTCCATTGGTCTTTCCAATTGCTAATACTATCTATCGGTCGCAAATCCAGGTAGAAGAAGCAATGTGAAACAAAGTGTCGTGCTGAAGGACATAACACATCACCAGGTCCGGGAATTGAACTCACAATCTCACGATTGCCAATCCAATTATTTAACCACTCAGCTGCACGCCTTCATATATATGTCAAACAAGAAAGTCACCGTGTTCTGGGATATTAGACATATTTTAGCCAACATAATTAATATTCAAATTATTTGTGTTTACCACTTTTCTCTAAAATATCTACAGGAACTAAACTTTGAAAGTATTTCCCACGAACCTACCGACTTCCTGTCCGCCATTATTATAGTCTCTAGCACTATTTCCGGTTAAATTTTATTCAAGGCTGCGGTGATCCACTCGGCTTTTATAGTTTGTATTTTATTTTTCTGTATTTGACACATATATGTCACACCCGTTTGTTGTTGGTGTTGTTGCTGCTTAGTGTGGTGTTGGCGCTGGTGTTGTTTGTAGTTGCTCTTGTTGTTGTTGCTGTGTGGTGTTGGTGTTGGTGTTGGTGTTACTGTTATGGTTGTTGTTGATGTAATTGATTAGTGTGCTAGTGGTGCTGGTCTTGGTGGTAGTCCTGGTCTTGTTATTGTTGTGGTTGTTTTTTGAAGTGAATCCACGTAGCTTAGTGGTTAAAGTATTCGGCTCATCCACCCCCACATCCAACAACAACAGTAACAACAACAATACTAAGAACATAATAATACCGCAGCCAATACTATAAATACCAACACAATTACCTACCACCAACACCAACACGAACAACAACAAAACCACAACTAACAGCAACAACATTACCAAGAACAACCCTACTACCATCGCAACTACTGTCACCACCAACACTACTACAACCAACACTACTACCACCGACACTACTACCACCAACACAACCACCACCAACACTACTACCACCGACACTACTACCACTAACACAACCACCACCAACACTACTACCACCAACACTACTACCACCAACACTACAACCACCAACACTACTACCACCAAACACTACTACCACCAACACAACCACCACCAACACTACTACCACCAACACTACTACCACCAACACTACAACCACCAACACTACTACCACCAACACAACCACCCCAACACTACTACCACTAACAGTACTACCACCAACACTACAACCACCAACACTACTACCACCAAACACTACTACCACCAACACAACCACCACCAACACTACTACCAGCAACACTACTACCATCAACACTACTACCAGCAAGACTACTACCGCCAACACCACCACCAACAATAACAACAACAACAACAACCGCAGCAGTAGCAGCAATACTATAGCTAGTACAACCGTAAACAACAACGTTCAGCACCACAAGAACCACAACAACCACATGGTTCTAATATTCACCCAAACTACCACCACCCCATAACATCCCCTCACCCCCCACCACCCCCACACACACCCATACCCCACACGCCCCCCACATCCACCTATCCCCCATACCCACACATCCTCCCACACCTATATCCACCCCACACATATCCCACCACCCTACACCCCATATCCACCACACACCCCACACCCCCACATTCCCCCTCCATACCGCACACCCCGTATCTACCCCAGCTCCACCCCACCTCCCGCACCCACACCAATTTATTCCTCATCTCGCCGGCAACCATATTCCTATGACGTCATAAGCTGTCGTAATTCGGGGAAGAACAGACAGATTCGCATGAAACTTCCTGTCTCAGATGTATATATGTATGTCATCTAGTGAGAGATAGTGGGTAACTTATGGTGGCGGTGGTGTCAGTGTAGGGGTTGTGGTGGTGGTGGTGGTGGTGGGCCATTATGCTGATGGTGCTAGTGGTGGGGCTGTTAATGTGTGGTAGTATTGGCTTTAATGGTGATCATGGTTGTGTTTGTGGTGGTGGTGGTTGCTGTGGTGTAAGGTGTTGATGTTAGTGGTGGAGATGATGATGATGGTGGTGGTGGTGGTGGCGGTGGTGGTGGTGGTGGTGGGCCATTATGCTGATGGTGCTAGTGGTGGGGCTGTTACTGGCAGTGTTGTGTAGTAGTGGTGGCTTTAATGGTGATCATGGTTGTGTTTGTGGTGGTGGTGGTTGCTGTGGTGTAAGGTGGTGATGTTAGTGGTGGAGATGATGATGATGGTGGTGGTGGTGGTGGTGGTGGTGGTGCGTGGTAGTGATTATAGAGGTGGTGGTTGCCGTGGTGTAAGGTGGTGATGTTAGTGGTGGAGATGATGATGATGGTGGTGGTGGTGGTGGTGTGTGGTAGTGATTATAGAGGTGGTGGTTGCCGTGGTGTAAGGTGGTGATGTTAATGGTGGAGATGGTGATGATGGTGATGGTGGTCGTGGTGGTGGTGGTGGTGGTGGTGGTGGTGTGTGGTAGTGATTATAGAGGTGGTGGAGATGATGATGGTGGTGATGGTGGTGGTGGTGGTGTGAGGTAGTGATTACAGAGGTGGTTGTTGCCGTGGTGTGAGGTGGTGATGTTAGTGGTGGAGATGATGGTGGTGGTGGTGGTGGTGGTGGTGGTGGTGTGAGGTGGTGATGTTAGTGGAGGTAGAAGCGATGTTAGTAGATGTTGGTGAACGGCGCACGAAACCGAGAGATCGCTAAATCCCTGTCGAGAACTACATTAAACCTTTAACATTTAAACCGGCCATAATCAGGCCAGAATTCTCTCACCTCTTTCTGTTCAAACGTGCTGTAACTGGCCACTGATACTGATATTAACGTATAGTTCTTAAAATATATAATATCAAAATTACATAGATTCGATATTATGTGAGATAATTGTATGAGATAATTGTGTGAGATAAAGCCTTTACCATGAAAATATGATAGTAAATTCTCTAGCCTCTTTCTGTTCGAACGTGCTCTAAGTGGTCACTCATACTGATCTTAACGTATTGATCTCAAAATAAATAATATCAAAATCTCATAGATTTGATATTATGTGAGATAACTACGTAAGATAAAGCCTTCACCACAAAAATACAATTGTAAAAATAGAGTAATGTAAATGCTAATATGTTTAACCCTTTAACATTTAAAACGGCCATATCGGGCCAGAATTCTCTCAGCTCTTTCTGATCAT